>JAVKPL010001578.1:0-171250 GCA_032173675.1 Gastrolobium villosum | reverse complement strand
TTGCTCAACTCGGATTCATTAAAACGGTAACTTGCGGGGGAAACCGGAAGTGATCAAACGACCAGTATAAAGGGAACTTTCCCTCTACATCCTCAGTCCCGCAGTTATTAAGAAACCACACCTCCTTTTCAGGATGGGAGGAAACTTTGAAAAACTGATCCTTAAAATGTTTAAAGGAGTCAGTGTAACTCGGAACAACCTGCGACCTGGGACTCCGCGAACTGTAACCCATCCCTTCCGTTCAGGAGGTTCGCGACCAGTGCGGCAGGATACAACTTGAAAAAAATAGAAAAAGACACAAACTGACGGGACAAGCGTCAGATACGCGCAAAAACGTTCAAAAGCTTTTACAAAACCCCAGCCATTGGGGTGGAGTTGAGTGGGACATATGTGCAAATGATTAGGAATTTCCATCTGAAACTCGGTCAGAGGAAATCGAACACCGAGTTGTGTTATCACATCTCGATAAAAAAAGAAAGAGCAGGGCTCATTCTCTGCCCCTCCAGAACACACGGGTTCATCTTCGGAGGGCGGGCTAATATCATAATTTTCCAATTGCCCAACAGGAAGACCAGCCACGTCATCGGAATTCAGCAACTAGAGAAGAGGGGGGAGACTCGAGACACGACTCGCTCGAACCCGACTCATCTACATCTTCAGGGACACATGCCATTAAAACCTAGAAATGAAAAGCAAACAAAAAGGGTATCAGATGAGGATGGATATACCTGAAATAAAAGTGCTATCAGACGAATCACTAGATGACGACGAGGACAGGTCAGAAATCGTAATTGGTTCATTAACTCGGCCGGATAAAGGAATAGGAACTGGAATGCTCCCATGACGACAACTATCAAGGGTAGAGTCTGCTAAAGAGCTACATCCTTGCTGGACGAGTTGAGAGCTCAGGTAAAACGCATCTAAAAACAAGGGCCATCTTGGGGAACAGGAAGAGAAGGGCGAGAATTCCCAAGGCTAGAACTCATAAATCTGGGACTTTCAGATAAAGGAAAGGAAGGATTGGGTGATGGAACCCGGGTAGGATGTGGAACTCGGGATTTGGAGGATATACGGTCTCTTCGACCACGGTCTCTTCGACCACCTTTACGAGGTTTTGAACCACGGTGCCCACGAAGCATGGCTTGCCGTTCCTCCTCTGCGGTCCTGGGAATCCCCCAAAGCCAATAACGGGCACCAGGAGGAATTCGTTCTAACAAGTTGGAGTTCACGTCAACCTCCTGGACGCACCGCAAAACAGGGAAGGAGGATTTCTTCCTTCCCATTTTTTGTTAAGAAAGTTAAGGTCAGAAGAAAACGCTTCTTTAAACAGGAAATCACGTTTCAGAAAACAGGAAAGCGAGGAAGACGTTAAGCTACGAAGAGAAGAAAATGCAAGCAGAAGTAAAAACCACAAATACCTGATTATGGAAGCGCAAATAGACGAAAGTTGCAGCGAAATGAAACCACAATAAACAGCAGGAGCTTAGAGACAATAGCTGGGCAAATGACAAAGGCAAATGACGAAGAAAAATAGAAACTGCAGAATAAAAAGAGGGCCACAGGAAGGCCAAGGAGCAGGGATAATATGGTCATTCCAAACACATAATGGTTTACAAACGCCAAAACCGCGCGTAACGGGCAAAACAACGTGGGAGTGCTAAAGGCGCAGCCACCCCATCGCCGCAAAAGGCAATGATTCGACACACTAAAATGATGACACTCATAAATGCGCACGATAAACAAGACTGCATGAAATAGCTGCAGCACGCAAAGGCACGCAAACCATGACACGTGGCCAGACGTGCGTAAAAGAGAGAGATTGACCGAGATCCAAAAAAGAACCACAAACAAAGCGCAATAGATAAGCTATTCCGGGTTATATCACCCGCATTCTCAGACACCCAGGCAACCCGAAATATCGGATAACCTGGCTGGGGGGCAACTGTTATGGATCTGTGCCATGAACCCGGACTAAATGCCCATATGAGCCGGCTTACTTCATGAACCCGGTAAGAAGGCCCACACCAAACAAGCCCATCTCCTCAACCCGGAATACCCCATCGAATATTCCCCAGTTAATACCTGAAACGGGCCGTAGTTATGGAGACGTGATATTTGATACGTAACCTCTGGTAACGGCCGACAAAGCATTGATGATCCCACGTCATTACAGCTCAGCTACACCAATTCAAATCAGAGGCAGCCCCTATAAATAGGAGGGCTCCTCGATAGAACAAGGCACTTGATATTCGATACTCACACACACACTATCACCACATTCATATACTTTGCAGTGATCAAGCTAGGCATAGGGATATCTTTTTCATAGATACCCCTAGTCAAGGCTATACGGTCCAAAGCGATCAATCAACCTAACTAAGGTTGAACATCTCTGTCCACAGGACAGAACACATGCATCATTAAATAATAGTATAAAATATTTTACCGTAATAATACATAAAAACTAAGGGCTTTACTTCTTTCATGTAGTATGAGAGAAGTTATCTTATGTTGTGAGATAAATAAAGTAGGGCCCATCAATTTTTAAAAAAGGAAAAAAGAAAAAAAAGAAATGCACGTCTTTTTATGTGAATGTAACATGAGAGATGAATCTCATGTAACATAAGAGTATAATTTCCCAAAAACTAAACTCTAAAAAAAGTTTATGTTGTATTTTCACTTTATTTTCAGCAAAAATTTAAGGATGGAATGCAAATTATGATCACACCATTTTGATAATATTTTTAAGGGTTATATAATTCTCATTTAACATGAGAATTATAATTTTCCTACATACCCTTCGATTTCCGTGCTGACGTGGGTCCTACATATAATTTTTTCTAACACATGGATCTCACGTGCTTTTTATCTCTACAACATGAGATTTCAATTCTCTTTCATGATAATTATAAAATCCATTTTTAATTACATCCTAACCACAGCTATATAATCCAAATTGAAATTTCTTTTAATTTCTAGCCCTCTTCCCCCCCTCTCTCTCTCTCTCTCTCTCTTTTCACTTTCGTAAACACTATAAGCACACATTTTCGAGTAATTCAGGTCCTGACAAAACCATTCAAGAATTCGGACAGTGCCACATTTGCTTTGTCAGCAAAACAGAAATAACGAATGATAAGGTCATAATGTGATGTGTATATGCAATAGCTTGTACGTATTGAAGACAAAAGTGATAATCAAACCTTTTCGAGAAGGAATCTTGTCTTTTAAAGCAAACTGCCTAATCTATAGGTTAATGCATAAGCACAGTTTAAAGTGGTCTAGACATGTGAATAAAGTATGAAAAAAATCATCTATTATTTAACATGATAATAATTTTTTTTCTATAATCACAACATTTTGTGGGACTCGCAGCAAAAAAAAAAAATTTCTAGCACGCAAAATGAATCTCTATAACATAACACAATCATTTTTCCTATAATATAACTCTTATAAAACTCATAAAGTATAAATTTACGACTACTTTAATTTGTTCTAAAATTCTTTAATAAAACTCGATAACGAAAATAGGTATCGATACTTCTAATGCAGTTCCACCTACATGCACAATGTATAATTACAATACAAGAAGATATATTATATAGAAATAAAAAAAACATAAATTATAAAATTAATTAAATAATGAGATAAATATAATTTTGAATTTTCATGATGTTTTAATTCTGAGTTTTCTAGCAAAGAATCATAAAACTATAAAGTAACCAAAAAATATTTAGAGAGGGTGCATTATTTGAAAAGGTGTGATCGCAATTTATTTTATTTAATAGCAAACCAAACTTATTAATAACAAAATTTGATATTTTACAAGGATCCACTTGTATTTATGTGACAACGGTTCATTGCAACGATTGACCAAGATGTACCACAAATAATTTGATAGCCAAGTTTGATAAAAATAAATAAATTACAAAGTATAGGGTACCTAATCATGTATGCCCAAGGAATACTAGCATGAGATATGTGTATCTAAGTAGGAATGTGCATGGGTCGAATCGAATTGGATTTTTTGAAAATTCGAACCGAATTAGTTTAAATTGTTTGGTTCGAAAGTGGTTCGGTTCGGTTCAAGACTGGTTCGGTTCAGTTCAAGACTGATTCGGTTCAAGACTGGTTCGGTTCAGGAGTTGTTCGGTTCGGTTCGGAACCAGTTCGAGTCGACCCTCTTTTAAAAAGAAAAAAAATTAAAATTTAAAAAATAAAGTTATAAAATTTAATTTGGTTCGATTTAAAAATGGTTCGGTTCGGAAACGGTTCAGTTCTTAAACCGATTCTAAAAACCGATTCGGTTCTTAAACCGGTTCTAAAAATCGTTTCGGTTCATGAACTGGTTCTTTAAAAACCAGTTCAGTTCATGGACTATTTTTTAAAGACCGGTTATGTTATGGAGCGGTTCGGTTCATGGTTCGACCTAATTTTTTGGTTATTTTGCACACACCTATATCTAAGTCCTCATGAATTTCTTCAACATCATGTCCTTTTGTATTTTTTTCTTGTTTTGTTTTATTTGCATAACTTACTTAAATTTGTCATAAATAATTATTTTTTAGTTTTTATGATATTTGACCATAGCAAATATTATATATGAAAAATCTAACAACCTATAATTAATGGGCTTAGTATGCCCAGCCCATTGAGATATACTACAATGTCCCGCACCTAACTCTTCAATCTATAAAAACCTAACAACAAAAGTCATTATCAAAATTTTCCACTACCAACTTACTACCTATATAATCACCATTAGATTAACTTTTTCTCTCTCTTTAAAAACTTTTTAACATTCTCTCTGTGATCCAATAGTGATGTGATGGGTAATAAGTTAGTGGTAAGAGTTTTTGGTAGTTATAATTTCCTGGATAAAGTCATATACTTGCGTTATTTGAGAAAACCTGCAATGACAGTGAAGGAAAAAGGCAGAACAACAAGGTGGCGCGGTGGAATTCGAGGAGGGTCTGTGGTGGTGCGACTCGGCAGTTGGCTGCTAGTATACGATGGAGATGATCGGCGGTGGTGATCCGACCGATGTATGCAGTGATTGGCGGTGGCAGCGCCATGGTGCTCCGATCGACGTCACAAACTCTTTATTGTGTTGGGTTTTGTTAGATTTGAAAGTTGATGATTATAGATTTATGGCAATTCAATAAATGACACACACAAATTAATATATTGGTTTTTTCTGGATTTGGGTTTGAAGGATTCTAAGTTTCAAAGTGTTTGATTGGTGAGAAGCTTGAGATTTCTCTACCATTCTTCTTCTATTTTTTGATATTTTCTTTTCTAGAGAGTAGCCATAAGCAAAAAATTCTTTGCTTTTGTTGTGCGTTTCTAATTTTTATAAAGGAAGAAAAAGAAGAACCACACCTGTTCTATATGGTGGGTAATAGGTAGAGGTGAACCCTCCACTGTATTGCAAGGGTGCCATTCTCAGACCACGTGGAGATCTTTTTAATGTTCCATTTTTTATCTCCGCCTTTTTCTACTTTCACAAGCAAACATGGTGACTTGTAACAGTAACCAAACCTCCGTTGCACAACATCAGTGTTAAGATTTTTTTTATTTTAAATTTGAAATTCCTAGACTATTTTTGGTGTCCTACACCCAAGTAGAATTTACATACTAGGATCGGTAGGCTTTGGCTCGTGATCAGCCATGATAAAAAATTATACAAAGTTGAAAATTTATTGTAACCGTTAATTTATAATAAAATTATATATACAAGTGTAATACAACATTGAAAATAATTTATAAAACAACAACTTACAACATGTAACAACAACATTTATTTAAAAATTAATTAAGCAAATTCCTAATTCACTATCAAAATTATTAAGCAAAAACCTTAAATCACTAATTCATTCATAACTACATAATATTATCATGCCTGGGTCATTAATTCGTTCGTAAGTAATTAATTCGTTCCTAACAATTTTACAATCAAGTATATTAATTTATTATTAATTAATAATAATACCTAGGTTACTAATTAATTCATAATTACATAATAATAATAATATATGGGTCACTAATTAATTCGTAATTAAATAATAATAATACCTGGTCACTAATTAATTCGAAATTGAAAAATAATAATAATAATTGGGTCACTAATTAAATCGTAATAAAATAACAATAATACCTAGGTCACTAATTAATTCATAATTAAATAATATAATAATACCTAAGTCACTACATTATTCTTAAGTCACAACAACATTCTAACTCACTATAAACTTTCTAAGTCACTATAACAAATTTTCAAGTCTATAATATACGCTAAACCCTAACATATTCCTAATGTAGCACTCTAATTTAAACGTATACACAAGAGATATGAAAAATTACTTTTTTTAGTAGAGCTTCGCTGCGCAAATTTCTAGGTAAGGTAGCGAGCACAATCGTCTTAGAGAGGTTAGAGTAAGAGTGTGAAATGGTAAAAAAAATGAAGATTTATATAGGCTGCATAGGTCACGCCCCTTTTGAGCATCACATGTCACTCCTGGTTTGGGAATGAGTCGCATGACCCACCAAGCAGTGACGCCCTCTTTGGGCGTGACATGTGACGCCCAAAAGGGACGTAACATCGTGTAATAAATACGTAACTTTTTTCAAAACAACCATAAATTTATAATTTTTTATTTAAAATGCAATAAATTATGTTTTGTCCAAATTCGTCACATCCATAGAATATTAATTTAAATATAGTTGATTTTTAGTGATTAGTAAAAATTAGTGAATAATAAATAAATAATGAAAATATCTAGTGATTAGTGTTTTTTTGGTAAGCAGTGATTAGTTTTTTTAATTGTTAAATTTTGTAGTAATTAAATATAAATAATAATTATTGTAGTTTGTGGATCATAGTTACTGGCTTTAAATTTAATTATATAATATTTAAATTATTATTATATTTTATAAATTACTAAATAATAATTTATAAGTTATAAAATAAATTTAAACTAATAATTAACTGGTATTTAAACTATGAGCTTATTTTTTCAAAAGTTACTTTAGATAATTTTATCTACACCAAAATGACGTCGTTTTGGGAAGGAAATCATGATTTTTTGTAATTTTAATTTATTTTATGATTATAATAGTCTTACTTATTCTAATTTTTTTCAATCCCAAAACGACGTGATTTTAATGAATATTAGACAAAGTTATCTAAAGTAACATTAGATACATTTTTCGTTAAACTATATGATGAACAAATTATTGACTGCAGGACAAGAATAATAATGCCCCTATGACAGAATATTCGATTTCATAATTAATAAAAATGTTTAAATAACAACAAATAAAATTAACACTAATATGGAAATTTAATTTTTTTTTTATATCAAACGATTATGATTTAATGGAAACATAAACTTGTCAATTACATTCATATATTCTTGTAACCTATGTATTCAGCCAAAAAACAAAAATGGATGACATTCCCAGCAACCACATATAGGTTTTCTTCTCCTTGAAAATATAAGCGTAGTCAAATATATTTTTATAAAAATTCTTATTATAAAAACAAAAGTTATAATTAAAAAAATAAAAATAAAAAGCTCCCAAAAGAAGCTTTTTTAAGATGTGTGCCAATTTTTTTGACTCCTCATATTTGTTTTATGGTTTTTCTCTTGTTCTAAACTTATATTTATAAATTTTATCTTTTATCTTAAAAATAAAATATTTTATCGTTTCTCCTTCAAAACTATTTGAATAACTTTATATAATCACTAAATAATTTTTAGTTTTAGTTTTTTAACTTTTTTTATTTTAACTTTAAAAAAATGCAAATAGACTATTAGTGTTCTATTTCTTTTTGTTGTTTTGTTTCCATTTAAAAGTATATTTTTTTACCAAATTCATTTGACACGGGTGGTAAGGAACCTAGGTTCTTTAATCAAAGGTCTCAAATTTGAGTATTGGGAATGAAAATAAGAATAAAAATTAGGAGAGTGGCTCTTAAAAGAGTTCAATATTACTCTATGAAGATTAGTGTTTATTAAAAAAAAGTGTATTTTCTAATAGATGATGCTGATTTCCATGTGAACTGTCATAGTGAACAGTGCTTCATATCTATTACTTAGAATTACATCATTTTACATAAATATAATTGAAATTTAATTTATATAAATAGTGAAGGGGATTTAATAATAATAAAATGACAAAAAGGGTTTTATAAGAATTATGTTGCAGAAAAAATGATTGTGTTATATTATAGAGATTCATTTTACGTGCCGAAATTATTTTTTTGTTGCTATGGACCCCACAAAATATTGTGTGTGTAGAAATTTTTTGTGATCATGTTAAATGATAAATGATACACCCATTTAAATGACAAAAAGAAAATATGAAATTATATATACATATATATTAGCAATTACGTACATAAAAATTACCTTAAAGACATTAGTGATATTATTAGTTGACGTGACCTCCAAACTACAATAACACGTTCGCAAATGTGAACACAGAAGAAGAAAAAAATTAGCGGCGGATACGGGCAAGTTGGTCCATTGAAAAAAAGTAGTAAGTTGGGCCCCACACTATGTGTACTGTAGTAAAGACCATGTGATTGCGGGACACGTCATCATGTCGGTAAAGCGCAACGAAGGCATCGGAAGAAAGATAGGACACCACGTCATACACATGCCAAATCCACCGTTAAAAGCGCATCCTAGCCAGCTAACCAACGGTCAGAGTTGGTCTCCGACGTGTCTCCGACTCCTATAACGCTGCTGTCACCCCCTACATGCCGAGCAAACATTGGGTGCTACTGCCCCACCATACATCCCTTCCAAAATAAGAAATTTGTTGGATTTGAAAGGAATTATGTAAAAAGACTTGGATTAAAATGATATTAAAATTTTCCCATTTAGGAAAATGCCGTACCCAACTGGGTACAGCAGTAGTGCACAAGAAAATTCCCTACATGCCATCATCGTGCACCTCATGTAGTCCATAAACTATAGCCGTTGGATAAATGTATATTGGAAATGAACGGAGAGAATCATTAATGGGAAATACTATTCTCATTATACACGATGTAGTTATCTCCTTTTCTCTCACTTCGAAAATCGTGCTCTTCTCATTTCTTATTTCTTTTTTACTTTTAAATAGCGGACCCTATTTGGATTCTCTCTGTAACATGGGAGAACTACTCTCATATTACATGAGAGTAATATTATCCATCATTAATTGGCTAAATTGGTATTTTTATTTTATTTTTAAATTTAGTTTTAGAAAAACATTCTGAATTTTTTAGCCTTATTGGTTCCGGTATTTGTTAGAGGTGTAACTTGTCAAGTTTAGCTTTTTAAATTATCAAAAAATAAAATTATTGCAAGTTGGGTTTCTGTAAAATGATACACAAAACGTTATTATCTTAATTTTTTGTAGTACCGCTGGCACCGTCATAGCGCATATTCCCAACAATGGGCGACAAAAATTCCAAACAAGTTGTGTGAGTCAGCACCAGCCTCCTAAGTGCAACTCAACAAAATTGACGCTGCTCCATAATCAATCTGCGAAGATAATGAGAGGCGGGAATGGATCGTGAAAAAGTGATTATATGGTTATGTTATTTGATCGTGAAAAAGTGATTAGATGGGATAAGAGATAAAAAAATGTATGTGATCATCATCAATGAATGATTGTGATCAAATAACATGACAACTTCTTCACATGAGAGGGGATCCACTCTATGAGAGGGCCAAGGGATTTTAGTTTATAATCTTTGTGAGAAATGAAGAAAGAAACAGAAAGTAAAAGGAACTGAACGATTCTTGTATATTGAAAGATATGATTGCATTACTTTACAAGTGACACAATGGTCCATTTATATTGTACAGATAGTTATAGTTACTGGGCTTTCCTTATTACTGGGCCTTGGACCCAATAGACCTAACCCAATGGACCTTATGGTTAACACCCCCCTTTAAGCTCATGTGTGGTTTGGGGCTCCAACACATGAAGCTTAAACTTGAAATCCAGGAAGTTTGTCCGAGACAAGGGTTTGGTCAGCCCATCCGCAATTTGATCCGTTGCACGTATGTGATGAACGGAGACCTCCTTGCTGACCACCTTTTCACGGACGAAATGTAGATCTAGGTCAAAATGCTTTGTGCGCGAGTGAAAAACGGGGTTGGCTGAGAGTTGAACCGTGGAGAGATTGTCACAATAAATGGTTGGGGATCGCGGAAGAGTGACTTTTATTTCTGAAAGGAGAGATTTCGTCCACGAAAGTTCAGCAATGGTAGAAGCAAGCGAACGATATTCCGCTTCGGTGCTTGATCGACTGACCACCGTTTGCTTCTTTGAGGACCAGTTGATGAGATTAGAGCCGAAGAAGATACAGATGCCGCTTGTGGACCGTCGGTCATCCAGATCGGAGGCCCAATCGGAGTCACAGTACGCGGTGAGGTGGAAATTTTCCGATGGGTGAATAGTGAGACCATGTGAGATGGTGCCGTTGAGATAGCGGAGGATACGTTTGACGGCTTTCCAGTGGGAGTCCAGAGGATGATGCATGTATTGACAGACTTTGTTGACGCTGAAGGTGATGTCCGGACGAGTTATGGTGGCATATTGAAGGGCTCCTACTATGGAGCGATACTGTGTGGGGTCAGGATGTGTGGATCCATAAGTGGAGGTAAGTTTGATGCTTGAAGCCATGGGAGAAGGAACAGGTTTGCAGTTGTCCATTTTTGCTTTCTTTATCAGATCTTGTATGTATTTGGTTTGATGAAGATGATATCCTCCTGTAGTAGTTTTGGTGGCCTCAATTCCTAGGAAGTAGTGTAGCTGACCTAGGTCTTTGAGGGCAAATTTTGCGTGAAGAGCCTGAATGATGTTTTTAATCACTGTTGAGGATGAACCTGTTATAAGGATATCATCAACATAAACTAAGATGAAAGTGGTACTGGTGTGAGTGATAGATATAAATAGAGAAGAGTCACATTTGGCAGTAGTAAAGCCAAGAGTGTGTAAGGTGTTACTGAGTTTTTGGAACCAGGCCCTTGGTGCCTGTTTGAGTCCATAGAGGGCCTTTGTTAGGTGACACACCAGGGTTTTATCCGTGTGAATAAATCCTGGTGGTTGTTGCATGAAAACTTCTTCGTGTAGGTCACCGTTTAAAAAGGCATTGTTAACCATAAGGTCCATTGGGTTAGGTCTATTGGGTCCAAGGTTTTTTGGTGACAGCCATGTTGGCTTGAAGATTGGAGGTATTGTTGTTGATGCTGTTGGTTTGAGTGAAGGGATTTTGATAATTCTGATTGTATCGATGAAAGCATTCCCATGCTTGATGACCTGGCTTACCACAGACCTGACAGGAAGGACGATTAGGTGAATTGCGTCCCCTTGTGAATCTTCCTCTAGTGTATCTTCCACCTCTGTTTGAAGGGAAGCTGCCTCTGTTGAAGTTGGAGTTGTTATACGGTTTGCGAAACTGCATTTGGGCCATATTGGCTTGTAGAGTTGTAGCTTCACGAACTCTATGTTTCCCAATACGTTGTTCTTGAGCCATGAGGAGGGCTTCAATTTCTCCCACTGTATAGGCATCTGTTCTTGAAGTGATGGAGGTGACAAAGTTGTCATAGTCTTCATTAAGGCCATCCAAGATAGCTTCAATGTGATCTTCGGTGCTGGTAGGTGATCCTGTTGCTGCTAAAGAATCAATAGTCTTTTTGATTTGAAGAAGGTATGTTGATGCTGGTCCTTCTTTTCTGCTGTTTTTCAATTGAGTTTTCAATTGTTTGACACGGGCTCTAGTATGAGATGTAAAGAATTCTTCCAATTTTGTCCAGATTTGGAAAGAAGTTTGACAGCCCACCATTCTTGTGTAGACTGTTTCGGACATAGAAGATAGAAGCCAAGATAAGAGCAGTTGATCTTGTTGAATATCTATGGATCTTGAAATTTCTGGATCAACAGTGATTTCTTTGTCCACTGATTCTTTTTCTTTTTCTGAAGTTGTTGATGAGCTTTCTTTTGCTGTAGGTTTCGTTGGAAGTTCCCCAGCAATGAAGCGATCAAGATTGTAGCCTCTGATGGTGGCAAGAGCCTGTTGTTTCCAGGGCAAGAAGAAGTTGTCTTCATCAAGTTTGAATGAGACTGGGTTGGAGAAGGACTGAACAGAACTTTGTGTGCGTGATTTGTCCATGGATCTTTTAGCTCTTTGATACCATGTGAGAAATGAAGAAAGAAACAGAAAGTAAAAGGAACTGAACGATTCTTGTATATTGAAAGATATGATTGCATTACTTTACAAGTGACACAATGGTCCATTTATATTGTACAGATAGTTATAGTTACTGGGCTTTCCTTATTACTGGGCCTTGGACCCAATAAACCTAACCCAATGGACCTTATGGTTAACAATCTTAGGGGGATATCTTATTAGTTGAAGGCTATGGGATAGACACCGTTTAAATTACTCAAAACTCTCACCGTTACATAATCTTAATGGGTTCGATCATGTGTTTCTTAATACACACATATAGGACAAATCACTTATCCTATCACCTAAACACATGAAAATGTGTAAATTAAAATATGTAGAAAGGAATTTATATTTCTTAACGAAATAATACGTTTTATATAATAAAAAGGTGTGTGGGGTTGAAAAAAAAAGTTAAAACTTATCTTAACTACATAAATAAGAATATATTAAATCTCAAATTTTAATAAATTAAAAATATAATGCATTTCAATTTAAATAAAAAAAATGTCCTCTTGCTTATTTTACAAGAGAATAAGAGCGTTACGCAACCTCTATCTACTTGTAGGTGGCACAACACAATCATTCATAGTGCACTCACGTGGGACACGTCACCACATTCACCGACATCAGCCAGGAAAGCTGCTGCGCGTTGGGACCACTCCAATATCCTTGTACGTACTTAAGAAGATAATAAATTTTTTTTTTATTTAAGACACTACTCTAATATTTATTTCTTTTTTTCTTTCTATTCTTATATATATATATATAAAAGATGAGTTATTAAATATATTATTAATTATTGATTGTATTTAATATAATTTTAAATGAGATTTGATTTTCTCATGTTGCATGAGAATTCAATTCTCATGTTGTGACTCAACTATTGATGGACCCCATATTTATTAAAAAAAGAAAAAGAAAAAAAAAGTTTTGCACGTAAATCGAAGAGTCACTAACATGAGAGTTGAATTCTCATGTAACATGAGAAAATATTTTTCCATTTTAAATACGTATTATAAATAAATATTCAATAAATAATTGGAAACAGAAGTTAACTACCACGTTACGATTTATTTTTTCTTCAAAATTTATCTATTATTTGACAAATAAAAAACTAATTGTTAAAACAATAATTAAAACTAAAAAAAGACTCTTTCTAATAATATTGTTTTGGCGCATATAAATGTTAAGATGAAAAATAGAATCTCATATTTAAGAAACTCATGACTCTTATCATTTCAACTCCCGTAATTAATGCTACAAGCCTACAAGTATTGTCTTTTGTAAGTATGAAGAATGAAGAATTTTTTTTGTATGTTTTGGGACCACCCAATAATTCGGTGCTCCTTCTCACATCTGCTATTTTTTCTTTCTCTTTTTTACTCCTGTTATTTTTTTTTCTTTTTCACTATTATCCTTCCGTTTACATTAAGGGACTACTAAAAAAACGATGGTCCCAGACTACAATAAATAATCTCAAAAATGAAAATCTCTAGACACGACGTATGGTGTGGCGAGGCAGGCCTCGCTGGCAGAGATAAGATGTGGCGTGGCTGATTATTTATACACTAATCGTTTGATGAAAACAACAATAACCGTACAATGATGTACCCCTAACCGAGTGGTACCTTCCTAACGTGTCATTTTAAATAAAATTTGTTTATTTAAAATATAGAAAAAAAACGTTATTCTTTTAAAAAAACGTTATTTTAATTAAAGTAACTATTTTTATTTAATATTTACATTAATAAAATTTAATTTTTCCTATTACAATTTTTATTGTGTAACTCTTTCTTTTACTATTAAATATTATAATTTTGATTAAAATAGCACTATTCTATAAAATAAAATAAAAAATGGAATCATTATTCTATTTTATTCCAAATATTTTCTTTTGAACTTAAACTTTTTTTTTTTTTTCAATTCGTCTGTCCATGATGCATGCCACTTGAACTAGCAGCTTTCAAACTTATATATTTTGAAACTATTACTATGGCTTTGATCCATGCAATACGAAGTAAAAGACACTTGACTGGGTTAATTTTTTACCAAATTATTTACTAATTAAGTATGAGTAAAATGTAAATGGAAGTGTGGTAGTGATTTGTACAAAAGACAAAACATGTGTGCGATGTGTCCCTTTGTCCGGCTTAAACAAGCTTGATAACAATCCGCACCTCGCTTACCAAAAAAAAAAAAATCCGCACCTCGTATTCTAGATAAGTTACACATAGGGTGATTTAGGATATGAATCCTCTCATAATTAAAAAAATATATATTATATAAAAATTAAAATCATATACAAATAAATTAATAATAATAATTAAAAAAGAAAAAATTTATTGAAATAATTAATTCATTCATAACCGTTTTGACTTATTTTATATGATTGTAATCTTTTCATATTATAAATATATATTTTTAATATGAAATAATTCATTTGCGGTTATTAATGATTTAAACGCATGTATTTCTTATACACATTTTTACTTGTGTTATATTAATAAATAATTTATATAAAAAAAAAAAAAAAAACCGATGAAGGGTAAAAATGGCATACGGATGCAGGGACACGTGAAGAGATAATGGATGTGACTTGTGGAATAGTACTTGATGATTGGAAACTGTTCTGGTGAATCATAGATAAAAGATGCGTGATACATGGAGCGCTCTCCGGGTCTGAAAGCGGAGAGAATTTTCGATATTCGGTCAATGTACCTATATTTCCATTCAAAAAATTGACACTATGATTGAAAAATTAAAAATTCTTTTTTCCATTCAACGGTATAAAAAATATCTCATTCTAATTGGTTCATCATATTGCATCACTAATTCGATGTGTGTATTTAGGGGTGAAAGCAGGTCGTGTTGGGCCAAGTTTTTCTCTGAAAAGCCTAAGTCTACGTCAGCAAATTTTAATTTAGCTTGGCTCAAGTCTAGTATGAGTCTAACTATTAGCCTGACTTGGTCCGCTTATAAAAAAACAAATGGTCTGCCTTGTCCCGTTAGCCTGTTAATTTTTAACTTCTAAGTAGAACCATGAATCAACTTTACAAAGTACTCAAATTCTGTTGCTATACAAAAAATCATAATTTCAACGTCCAAACAGAATCATGAATCATAACAAAACTCATACAATATGCATTTAAGTCATTTTCAAAAGCAAAATACTCAAACTAAATAACATATATTTCATCAAATCCAACAAATAAATTCATACTATGTAAATTAAAATAAGTGCATGAATCCAATAAACACATAATGATTCTTGTAGTAAGTATAACCTCTCCCAAAAATCTTTTAATATATCCATATACACAATTTAACATGTTAAGATGTTGTTCCTCCTATATAAGAAATAAAGTAAGATTCCTATTAAAATATAATCGAATATAATTAAGTTATAAATAATTACAATTGATTAAATTTATATTTTTTATTTTTTCTTCAAGGGATACTTACTTGATCAATTGGATTAGTAAATGATTGTTCAACCGCGTTCTCCACCAAAGCCTTAGCCTCCTCAAATTTAGCTTGTAGATTTTTTAATTGACGCTCCTTTTCTTTTGTTACTGCCTCAGCTGAAGTAATAGAGGTCTTCAGTTCTCCCTTAATTTTGGTATGTTTTTCATTGAGGGTCTTAATTTCAGCCTCAAAACCATAATTTTCTTTAGAGAGCTCATCCACTTTGAGAGAAAGTTCACACTCAAGGAATTGGACGACTAATAGCTCACATGAAGCTGCTGGAATAATTGGATCACAGAGGTTATTTTCAAGGACTCCTCCTCCATCCGATTTTGAGCGGGCAACACGTCAGCTTTGAGAGGAGAGCTTTCAGTCCATTGGGGAGGCAACCTCATCACAACATGAAAATCATCTTAAACACCTTCCTTCCAAAGTTCCCCAAGCTCAAGGAACATCAGGTCCCCAAATTAAGGATGAGGAGGTGGGGGCGCAACAGCTCGTTGGGAAGTAAAAACCCCGTCAGATGAGCTCCTCTCCTTAATCTCAAGCCTCTTCTTCTTTGGAGTCTCTTCAACCGGGTTGATGGGCCCCGATTTTCGCTTGCTTGAAGTCTTCTTGATAAATTTGTGATAATTGGGACTCGTCATACAACATCAACATCACATTTATCCTAAATTAATTGGGTATTGGGACTTGTCATACACGCTGCAAAAATAAATAGCAGTTAAGAAACACGATAATAAGGAAAATATTCAACCCCGATTAAAGCCAAGGCAACATACTAAATTCAACGTCTAAGTCGGTCTCAATTTTGTTCACAAATCTTCTTAAGTCGAATATCATGTTATCTTCAATATACGTCATTAACGTATTGAAGGCTGCCCTCTCTGCGTATGTGAGTGATGACTCAGAGGCCTGATATTGACCAGTAGTTTTACGATAATGCCTTTGGGACCAATACAAGGGGAACCTAGTGGAGCGGCACGACCTCATCCTCGTTCGGAAGAGACGAGCCTCCTCTTACTTCCCCCACCTCTGCAACTACGGAGGAGAAACTGTAGTTTCTCCTCCTTTGTATAATCCTCACCCCAAAACCATAAATGAACCCCTTTGGGCAATCTCTGGACCAAGTTATTTTCTTTAGTGGGACCTTGACTATCTCCATCTTGGCTAGGGTACATACTATAACCTTGACCATCGTTCTCATCTAAACCTAGGAAGTCACTCACCACCCTCCTTCTCCCAATCAAATGGTGGTAAATCCCTAATAAGATTTTCAGTATAAAAAGAAGGAAAGGGATTTTCAAGCACTAAAATCCTAAACTTCAAGAAATCACTAAGGACACCCAAAGTCCTTGAAATTGTGCCAAGATAACGGAAAGAAAGTACCAAAGGAAACAACAATAGATTATATGAAAGGGAAATGAAAGCATAGAAATACCTTGGGGAGGAAGACGAAGACAAGCGAGGAAAGACCTTTGATCAATCTATAAGCAAAGACAAACCCGGACAAGAAAATCTAGTAACTCAGTTGGTTATAGGAAGTTAAAAATGAAGTGAATAAGGTTCGAAGTAAACCCAAGCGGATATATGTGAAATGAGGTGACCTTTTGTGCGATAAGTTGAAAAGCCAAGTGTAAAACAATAATTTCATGAGACACATTAAATTCAAGTCATCATTTTGTGCGAAATGTGAGGGTGGCGTGCAAGCCTCGATGTGCGAACCAACAATTGATATATGACACATGGACTAACGTAATTGCCAAAGAAACAACAAAGATATGGAAAGTCAGGCTGACGTGATTGCATTTCAAGCTTTAGTGTCGATATAACCTATACCCCGTCACCACGTCAGAAGCAATCATATGGATGTCCAGCCTCAACCACTGTATACGTGCTCGAAATCCTACTTCGGCTCGATACCAGCCTGAATTGTCGAGCTCGAGGCATAGACGTTTGTCGAACCATAGTATGAGGACGATCTTAGCGGAGATCTTAAAATACCTTGGCCAAATACAATATCAACCTCGGCAAACATGCATCAACTCAACCCTAAACCAAAGGCCTAGCTAAGTCTACCAGCTCGGTGTGGCCGAGATTCCCCGTTTACCTCTACACCCCAGCGGTCCGAGCTCTCAAACTGCAGTGCTGGGGGGAAACTTTTATGGACCAGGATCTGGGTCCATATCCCAACAACCCAACAAATGGATAAGCATACTAGTAGTGATGAATAGAGGAACTCAAGTCAAAAACCTAACAATAGGATAAGACCTCATAACAACCTGACAACAAACTAAATAGAGGCCCAAACAGGTAACCCGTTATAAATACACACTTTTTAGCTCATTTTAATTCTGTTATCACTGTGCACGCACACCATGCTTTGGGTAACATCGTACCATAAGTTAACAATGATTCACACATCTTTATGGTATCTCTCTTATAGATACCTGTGAGAATACAAATCCCATATTGATCAATCACCTGTTGGGTGAACATTTACAGTCCATCCGGACCGAACAATATCAAATATTAAACTCATGACATTCAAGATGTCTAAGCATATAATATTTAATATGTTGTTATGATAAGTTAAACATTTCAAATGTCCATCAATTAAACTGTAATAATGTGTGTTGGGATGCCTATTAAAAACGTATTTTACCAAAATGAGATAATCCTGCACACACGTGAGGTCATTCAATTCGTCATGAAACGACATAACATTCCTAATAGTGAATATGGATAGACCCAAAATAATTTATTTGTTAGAATTGAATCGAATCGAACTAATTTATTTTTTCACAATTTGTTTGGAAAATATTCTCGTTAACTTGAAACCATTTCTTGTTGTGGAAAAGCATGTTGGAGTCTAAATAATTTACGTTAAGCCGGAGCAAGGCTGAGTATATGAAGTGTAATTTTTCTCTGGTAAGAGATGTAGATCAGGATCTCGTGCATCTACTTGGTCAATAGGTACTCAAGAAATATGCTTTTAGATACATGGGATCCATTTTGAAAAAATTTGAATAGATTGATGAGGATGTAAATCATAGAATCAGAGCAAGGTGGACGAAATTAGCGAACCAAGAACGCGCATATTTTCTTAAAAAATGTGTGTCTAACACCGACACGCGGTCAAAATTTTGGGACACGCAATCAACGCTCCAACATATTTTTCGTCACGTAGTCAACTTTTTTCGACACATAGTTATCGCTCCGACACCCATCCGACACATTTTTTTAGATCTTTGTTTTAATAACTAAACATAAAAAAATTTAATTTATAAATCAATTTTTTTTGTTATGAAATTTGACATGAAAAATTAGCAAGGTACGGAAAATTAATTTTGTTTATATTTATGTCATGAAATTTGAATATTTGATTGGTTATGTGACTTATTATGAGCTGTTATATGTATTAGATATAAATTATATTGTATATATTAAGAATATTATTTAATATCAAAATGTGTCCAGGTGTGTCTAAATATGACATTTTTTAGAATTAACGTGTCGGCGTGTCGTGTCCCATGTCCCGTGTCACTGTCAGTGTCATTGCAACATAGGATGAATAGCATAGTGCATCTGGATTTTTGTGTAACCATAAAATTCCCCTTATGAGGAAAATTTTATATAATAGCATTAAGGCTTGCAATGTTATATTGAGCTCAATGTTGGCCAACACATAGGTAACATAAGCATAAAAGGGGAATAACATAAATGAGCATGTTAAGGTGGATGTGTGGTTATACGAGGATAAATAAGATAAGAATGCAGATATTCGACGAAAGGTAGGAGTAGTATCGGTGACTAAAAAGACAAGAGAACATAGATTGAGGTGGTCTGGGTATGTAATGAGAAGACCCCTGAATGCTCTAATAAGAGCAAACCAATAGCTCGACACGAAGAGAGGTAGAAGGAGACCAAAACTTACTTGGGATAAGTAGTAAAATTAGACTTGATGGATGGGGATATAGGTTGACGGACGATGTGTCTTGAGGCGGAATGGAGAAAAACTATAAGAATAGTATATAGTTAGACCCGTTGTTACTCTTATGTTCTAGATGGTCCAGACCAAAACTTATTTGGGATAAGGTAGTAAAATAAGACTTGATGGAGTGAGATATAGTTTGACGAACGATGTGTCTTTGGGCGGAATGGAGAAAAGCTATAAGAACAGTAGAGGGTTAGACCCGTTGTTATTCATACGTTCTTGATGATCCATTTTTAGTCCTTTTTTCTCTTTATCTCCCCATTCTCCTTATTTTTCTCTTCTTTTATTTTATCTATTTTCCCTTTACCCATCTTTTCTTATTTTTGCTTGTGTGTGTATACAGGCATAATCCTTTGACACCCGTGTCAAACTTTGAAATTTGACACCAAATCCAAACTATTGATTTTCACCAATCAGCGATTATCATTTATTAGGAATCAAACTTATTAATTAATTATTAATTCCCAATAAATAATAATCGTTGATTGACGGAAATCGACGATTATGATTTGGTGTCAAATTTCAAAGATTGATATCGATGTCAAGGGAACCTGTCCTATATGTGTGTGTTTGTGTGTACGCACACTTAATTTTTATTTCTTTCTTTTTTTCAATCTCTTCGTATCTTTCATTTTAGTTCATCTACCACAGACACCAATTAGTTTGGGATAGATGTGTTGTTGATGTTGTTAGGAATTATTCGAAACCGGTTGAGAAGTAATTATATTTCAAATTTTGTTTATATTTCAAAGGGTTTATCATCTATCATTTAACATAATTTTTTCCTACACATATTTTGTGGGGCAAAATTTGTTTATATTTCATAACTCTTATAAATCCTTATTTCAAAACCAATTCAGAACGTATGTGGATATGCAAGTCTATTCTGAACTAGTTTTGAATTGATTTCCTAACCATTTTTAATCAATCTGTCTGGTTCGGTTTAATTTTAAAACTGTTTTATAAAATTAAATCAATTTTCGAAACTGGTTCAAAAGATACAATTTCATTCAATTTAGTTTATTTCAATTCATCGATGGACCTACACTTGTGCCATTGCCTGCAAGTGCAAACACAACTTTTTTTTTTGGGGGGGGGGGGGGGGGGGGGGGGGGGGGGGGGGATTCGCAGTATGGTATGAAAGTGTAAAGAAGTGTGGGTATAAAGAATAAGTATTAAATGTTAGCTTTATGATTATATTCGCCTGCTTGAAGAGTGAGTATTCAGTGCCCTAGTCAAATCTTAATATACTTATCATTTTCCGTTGGTCTTTGCACTAGGCCTCATCCCAGGATCTTGATAGGTCCTTTGGCTTCCCTACAACACTCCAACATACTCTATATAAGTCATTTGATGAGATTTTGGTCACACTGTGACTTAATTATTTATATTTGACTCTTCATTACTATTTTTTTATGTTAAGCTGGAGTTTTTTTTTTATATATATATATTTTTAATTATATTTAAAACTTTTTTTATTTTTTTCACTAATTATGCGAACATAATTTTTTTTTCCTAAATTCGCCGTTGGTTCAATTCAATTCGGTTCAATTATTTTACACATCCTAAAATTCCTTTCATTTGAATTATTATACGTCTAGAAAGCATTATTTAAATTTGATTTTAATATCTCTCATATTATAGCAGATACAATTATTTCTTATACACACATAACAGTGTGGAGGGCCATATTCACATGACTCTATTAAGTCTTATATACTTTTATGTATCTGTAGCAGATAATTTTATTTCCTATAATATCAAAATATAAAACCCTTTAATTTTTTGTGACCTTGGTGGTTTCTAATTTCTTGGTTTTTCTAGCTACTGAAATGTGAATGTTTTTTCTTCCGAGCCACCGCCACTTAATCATCTTAATTGCTTGGTTTTGATTCAGCATGTCCCTCATCTTTCAACTAGCGCCACTTAATCGATTTGCTGCGAAGTTTTCAATTTGCAAGAATTTTAATTGAATAATTTTTTATATCTACTTTTTTTATCAAAACTAAATTAATAATTATAAAAATAACATATAAAGAGAAAGGTTAATTTAATTTTAATTTGAAAAAAAAAAATAATTACTATGGGTGGGGGTTAAAAATAAGTTATAACCTTATAACCTTTGTCTGTTTAACAAGGTATGACATCGATCTATCAGTGGCGGACCCAGGAATTTTATCGAGGGAGGGCGAAAAATAAAAAGACATCTTCATAAATAAAAGTACTTCAAATATAATACAGACCTAATATGCAAAAAATTGAAAGAAATATATTATAGAAATTAAGATCACTTCAGTTGACTCTTACTCTACGTGTTTTCATATTGTTAAACTCATCTATAATTGATTCCGTGTAAAATTCAAAACAATTTTTTTTTCAATGTATGTAATCAAAGAATCATTAAAAAATTGGCCTTCCATTCTATTTCGAAATCTGATCTTGATTATCTTCATAGCTGAGAAAGATCCTGTAGAAACTAGAAGAGTGAGTACAAGTTTAATTACTCTATCCAATGGCGGACCCAGGAATTTTTTTTATGTGTGCACACTTAAGACGGGGGTTCGGGGCAGCGCCCCCGAAGAATTTTTTTAAAGAAAATTTTAAATGTATTTAAAAAGGTTGTGATTTAAATTTAAATTTAAATTAAAAATTATTATTAAAAATGAAAACAAAATAAAGATTTATTTTGTGATTTAAACTCAAAAATTAATATGAAAATTTTGTATTAATAAAGGATATAATTAAATAAAGGGTTCGCTTTTTCTGCAGTTACTGCAGATAAGTTCTCTGCAAATAAGTTGTCTGCAGTACGCCCAATACGACGTCGTTTTGAAACGGAAATCATAATATTTTTGTAATTTTAATTTATTTTAGGGTTATAATAGTCTTTGTATTTATAATTTTTAAGATTTTAATACCAAAACGACGTCGTTTGGGGAATAAAAGCAGATCAGTTATCAGCATTAACTGCAGAAATATTTTTCCCTTAAATAAATATTCTAAATCTCTAAGGAAGAAAGATTTTATTTTTGAAAAATATTCATAAGCCATTATTAATTTCAGACCATGAATAATAACCAAGAAGCTTATAGCATTAATCATTAATTTCAAAAATAAAATCTTTCTTCCTTTAAGATTTAGAATATTTTTTTAATTATTTCCTTTATTAATACTGATTTTTCAAATTAATTTTTGAGTTTAAATCACAAATCAAATCTTTATTTTTTTATATTAAATCACAAACACAGAACTGAGAGGCTTCTGGGTTTAACCGCTCTTATAATACTATTCTTGCAAATTTAAATTGTGTTGTGAGAAATAAAATATGTCAAATGAGATGTCATTGCGTAGATCTCGAAAAGTTATTTGAAATCAAAAAAAGAATTACCTGATTTGGATACCCGAATTGAAAGTTACGGTCTTCAGAAGTTTTACGATTAAATTGTAATTTTTTTTTTGGAAAAAAATGTGACACGTGTCAACACTTGATAAGTGACGCCTAAATTAGGCGTGATTGCCCCTTGAGTGACGCCCAATTTAGGCGTGATTGGTGACGTCCAAATTGAGCGTGATATTGTGTAATAAATATGTATTTATTTCCAAAACTGTCATAAGTTTGTAATTTTTTATTTAAAAAATAATATATAAATTTTTTTGCCATTTTTTCACAACAATAGTGAAATAGTAATAGAAATAAAAAAAGTTAACTGTTATGTGATATGGAGGGGAATTTTATATTATAAAATTTTTAAAACAAATAATTTAATAATATTACGTAAATTTTATTATATATATATATATATAAAAAAATCTTTAAATTTTAGGTGGGGCGGTGGCCCCTAGCCCCCTCGTAGGTCCACCCCTGATCTATCCTATATTTTTATAAAGGTTTGTTTTCCAATTTCACTATGGTTTCTTATTTACGTGATTTTTCATTTGGATTATCGTTTCTCTTGTTGTAGAAGATATTTTATTTTATACATATATATAAATATGGGACCCGTATATTTTTTTTATGTATTTAAGATAATTTTATTTTTTATAATATGAAAAACACTAATTCATTTTTCATTTGAAATATATGTTTAAATAGCATTGTTAGGTTAGTAAAATAATTTGTTAATACTATTTTAGATGTTAGTATTTTTTAATGCTTCACTTACTGTGGAGTTAAGGATTCAACAAATCAATTTCTGGTCATTGCCAACAAACATCAACATAAATAGCTAAGGTTTGACTCATATTTTTCAAAGGTGTGAGTTTGAATTTCAGGCACTTTATTGATTGATGATATATAATTTTTTTGGAAAATTTTCAAAGAGATTGAGTGGTCTTCTATTATTCTAGTGAGATATCAGTGTTTAATCTCACTTGAATTTTTATTAACCCAAAATAAATAAATATTCTGGCCATTAAGAAAATCTCGCCACCTCATAACTTTCCGTCGAATCTTTATCTTTTAAAAAAATGTTTTAAAATTCCGTAGCATAATCATAGGGTAGAGCTAAAGCTTTCAAAAGGGATAAAGACATCAGAAGAAAATATCTTGCATACAAACTTTGTTTAAAAAGAAATCGCACGATAAAATATATGAAATTATCATATTATCATTAAGAAAAAAATTATTTCATTCTTTAAGAAGTAAGTTGAATATATAAAAGTTAATAAATAATCAACTATTTCATCTTATATCTTCTAAATAAAAAAAATAAAAAAAGGAACTTAGATCTGATGGGATTTACAATTTTGCACGATTTCACCGTAATTTTAAACAAGGATTTTATAAGAGTTCTCTTGTAGGAAAAGTGATTGTGTAATATTATAGATATTTGTTTTGCATGCCTTAATTTTTTTATTTTTTTGTTTTAAAAAGTGTATAAGATTAAATAGTTGTGTGTTTATTAGTTTTTTATATATGTTAAAGGACAAACTAAAACCCCTTTACACAATTTAAACATTTGACAATTAATGTCATTTTGTTTCATTCTTATTTATATTATTTATTTTTATTAATCTCAACATAGTCCTAATGCATTACATTCTACATTTCAGAATAATTGTCATTTAATCTTTTTACTAATTTTCAAATATTGGTTGTTCTCTTAAAAATCAAGAAGATGTTCAATATATATATTTTTTTAACAAATATTGATTTTATTATCTCTTCGTATTTAGCGTAAAATAATAATGTAATAAAATATAGTCATTTTTTTAAAATTGAAAGTATTTGATACCTTTCATAATTTTTATACAAAATATCTTAAAGATATATGATTATTTATGGGGTTTTATAATTCTCATTTAACATGAGAATTTGAATTTTCCTACACACCTTTCGATTTCCGTGCCAACGTGGGTCTACATATAATTTTTTCTAACATACGGGTTTTACATGCTTTTATCTCTACAGTATGAGAATTCAATTCTGATGTTGAATTAGAGATATAAAACCCTTCTTTATTATGGTATATGAGTCTTTATGACCATACAGTCCCAATTTTATTTTCTCCGCTCCCATTTTTTCAGTGATTTTTTTTTTTTGTAAATTTTTTTTCAGTGAAATTAAGTGAATACAAGGAATCATATCAAAATCTTAAATCATAATTATTTAAAAACACAAAAGAAATATGATTTTAATATAACGAAAAAATAGAAAATAAAACCCTCAGAACCAGGCCTACAAACAAAATTTTAAGTAATCTCGAGGGTAAGAAATATCTTTATATCATTAAATATATATATATATATATATATATATATATATATATATATATATATATAGAGGATAAGGATCATTTTATATTGGTGTTAGACTAATAAGTCTTATGTCATTTCTTAATCGCTGATTTTTATGCATCCAACGATTATAATTTAGGAAGTCTGTATAAATTAATATTAATTAATGATTAATAAAATTACAAATACTAACCAATAATTTTCGTCCATTAACTATTGAGATATATCTTACATTGATATAAAAAGAATTGATCCATATATATATATTTCACGGTAAATATTATATTAAGAATGTAGTTAAAACAAATTTCTTAATCCTTGAAGAACATAAGAATTTCTCAACATAGCGCGTCAGAAGACTAAAAGCCAAATCACTACCCGTGGATTCCAAAGGAACTATAAAATTTAGTTTATTTCGATTTTCATAGAAAGCAAACAATGTTAAACACACACGTTTTTATAATACGATTATATCTTAATTTACTTTATATTCTTCACAGTTCACACTTATAATTTAGGTGTAAAAAACGTAAAAATATAAGGGCATGCAGTGTAATTAATACTTTTTTAGAAAAACATGTGCACGTTACTTCTTTTAATATTTATTTATGGCATTTAATAATTCCCAAATAAGTAATCAAACAAATAATTTTAAATCTGAAAGATCATGTAAGCCCACTAACAAATTTTGAGTGTATCACATCACACGTATCTAATGGAAAAAATTTCATTACTTTTGAAAATTATTTTTCCCCTCATATTGAATTTTTTTTATTCATTTTAATAAAAAACAGGGAAAGATTATACTTACTACCTTTTTTTCTTATTACTAAATCTTAACTGCATCAATCTAATAGTTATAATTTATTAGAAATTAATAATTAATTAATAAGTGTGATTAAATAAATTATAATCGTTAAATTGACAAAAATTAATGGTAAAAATTTGATAGTAAAAAATAATAAAAAAAAAAAAATAGGAAGTATAACTTATCACAAAATAATATACCCAATTGAATTTGTATAACCTATGTTGTAAAATAATATACCCAATTGAATTAATTGAGACGGAAAATGAATTAATGTAAAAAAATGAGAGTAGCTCATGTGACATGAGAATATTATTTCCCATTGAATTTATATCATACATTTAAGATTTGTTCATAAGCTCACATGTGACATGACGAGTGGGCTAGTAGGTTACTTGTACTTCGTAAAACAATTACCACGTGTACGGTCCCGATGACATTGGAATAAATAAATAGCCAGCGCAACAACCACCATAATCGTATATCCGGTGTACGCATACGCCAGCTCCTACATACGACACGTGTATGGTGACGTGGAAATTGCATTCGCTGTCTCTCTCTTTCTCTCTCCTCCTCATTCTTTTTCACCACCCCTTTCTTTCGCTCTCTCTCTCTCTCTCTCAAAGCAAAGCTCTTTCCCTCGTTTTTTTAGAGAGAGAAAGTAGAGAGAAGTTGCGTAATTGCTCTACGAGACCTTAATTTGAGGATAGTTCGAAGCTACGAGGATTGGTTATCGTTGTTCCTTTTTTTGTTTTTTCGTGACGACTAGAGTTTGGGTATATTTTTCAGGTACGTGGAATTTCGGTGCTTTGTAGTTTGGAATTTGGAGTTAACCGCAGAAAGATTTGATTTTGAATTTATGGAACTTTGCAGTTTTATGATTAAGGGAAAACCGTGGAAGAAATTATCTGGTTCAGTTTGAATTTTTGGTTTGTGGAAACACCGAAAACCGAAGCTTAGCGTAAATTTGTGTTATGTTTTTTTTTTTAGCATAATCTTTGCATATAGCTAACCAAACAAGGGGATCTCGTGTTGTATGTGCTAACATCTTCAAACTTGTATGCTATCTGTGTTTTGATTCCACTTTTTCGATGTTTATTTGGTAAATTTTTTAAATTTAGTTTTCCTATTTCTAATATAGCTTGGAAAAGAATTAAGGAAGAGAAAGGGGGGTTTTGGATCAGGATTAGAAACTGTAAATTATAACTATGGAGGTTCAGGTAGCAAATTCAGAAGTTTCATTAGTCAATGACTCACCATGAGAAAAATGGAAAGAAAAAAAAAAGTGTTTTTGATTTGAAGGGCTTTTCTGTCATTTAGTTTCCGGATTGTCATGTTTGGATTGGTTTGATTATGTTATACTCAATTTGTGTCCATCGCTTTCTGTGCTACTTGTGGGGTAGTAAATAGACATAATTGACCCTCTACCATTCTTTCGTTGACTGTAATATAAGTCTTTGATTTCGGTTTGTTTGTGGTCCTTGGCTAGAAAACTGTAATAGTTGTATGATGCGATCTTTATAGTAGTTTACAAAGTCATAGGGTCAAACAGAAGAAGTTATTTTGTAATATATGTTGTTTGTTTCTATGTAGTCATTAACTGAGTAAAACCGAATTTCTTCTCGCTATTATACTATTGCTAGAAGCCTACAACCTCTCTCACACCGTCAATGTAATTATTTTGTAATATATGTTGTCTTTTTCTCTATGAAACAATAATTAGAAATGTTGGAATTGTTCTTCCTTTATTTTTTTATTTTTTCTTCCTTTGTTTTTCTTGCCTTTATAACCTGTTTACAGTTTAAGAGTATAAGATTATGTTGTGCTGGTATCTGTCTGAAGTGCATGAACCTTGGTGTATGAATTTTGACTTGTCTTCCTTGCATCATTTTCTTGCTGTAATAACTTACATGGCACCTTTTAATGCAGTTGAGTAAAGTATTCCACTCGGTGCTTACCTCATGGGAAATAGTGAGGAAGAATCCATTAAGAATGAAAAGCCTTCTTCACCTGTAACAACAACTGTAAGCTGAGAACAGTGTATGTATGTGTGTGGAAACATTTTATAAAGCCTATGCCTAAATATTGTTCTTCTCACCTTATTGACAGGATCAGACCAACCTGCCGAATGTTCATGTCTATCCTGATTGGGCCGCCATGCAGGTTACCTATTTTTTTCCTTTGTACCATAATAACTGAAGTTTTCATTGTAATTAAGTGTTTATCTAAATTCACTTTCATGTAAAAAAAACTGCACTCAAACTTTAGTTTTATTTTTATCCCAAAAAAAAAAAAAAAAACTGTAGTAGTTATTTTTATCCTCAAAAAGCAGGGGAAAGACTGCCTAAGTAAAAACGAAGTGGGTATTTGAACTGTAGTAGTTTAAGCTGCTACTCTCTCTTAGTCAGTCACCATTAATGACTAGGTTAAATCTATCCGTTACAAATCACCAACTTTATTGGATTTCTACTAGCTACTTTACTCTTTTTTAAGACTTTTATAAGCTAAGTCTTGATATTTACAAATCAGAGCAACATTATCCTCATCATCTCCGTTTATTCCATGATTCGAAGTCAGTAACCTGGTTCTACCTACTCCTGGGAAGACATTAGCTACCTTTTATTTGAAAAATATTGTCTACGTATTTTCATTTTTACCTATTCTTGAACAAATGATCTGATGAAAGCTGTTTATTTTGTTCCCTTTTGCAAATTGTCAACCATTTTCACTGTAGAATAGAAGTATTAGGTATAATGTTATTCCAAGTTGCGTTGTATTACTTATCTTTTATTTTGTGAGTTGCTATATAATATCAATATTTATTAGCTGATTAATATCATGTTGTAATTCTGCATCACGTTGCTAATGGTTTTCATGATTGGTTGGGTTATGAATATCTATGATGGAATTTACATTGGTCCTAAATTGCTTTTTCTTTTGAAAATATTTGCCCACTAAAAACTGCTTTTGGTGACTTAAAAAGTGTCTATTATATCTTCAGGCATATTATGGGTCAAGAGTCAACATTCCACCATACTACAACTCAGCTCTGGCTTCGGGTCATGCTCCTCACCCATACATGTGGGGGCCACCACAGGTAATAGCCCAATGAATCATTTATTTTCTTTTATGAATACCATTGTGTGTGTTTTTTGTTGTTGCATGTTTTGCCTAGATGGCAGGGATGAATAATTTGCTACATTATCATTTCTTCCAGCCTATGATGCCACCTTATGGGCCACCTTATGCCGCATTTTATTCACATGGAGGGGTTTATACTCACCCTGCAGTTGCTATTGTAAGTCTACATTCTTCCAATTTGATTTTGTGGTCCTCGACCTACAACAGATAGAGGAGTTTTTCAATAAGAATTTGGTTAAGGGATAGGACAAATTGAATCCATTTATCAAATATTCATCAATTTCTACCATACTATCTATTATTGTAGTGTATAAGGGTTTTCGCAGTAAAAATAACAGTTTAACATTGAACAATCTACCTGATATAATCAAAAAGCAACTCTTATTCTTCCAATTTCAGTTTTGATATTTCATATCTTTTTTCTTTCACAATCATAATATCATAAAAAAAAAATAATCACATTATGAAAAATATTTTTAGCATTCCTCGTGTGTGTGTGTGTGTGTGCGCGCGCGCGCACACACGGGTGTATCTCAGCGGTTATTAACCTTTCTTTAATCTCCTTAATGTAACGTACCTTTGTGATTGAAAATTTTCCCATGTACTCATGAATTATATTGGTAAAATTTAGGGGCCACATTCACATGGTCAAGGAGTTCCATCTTCACCTGCTGTAAGTTTTGATTATCTCTGAGATCACTTCCTAGGTCCTACTCTTCTGATTCCCTGTATGCTATCTATTGTGATGGGTTTGACTTGTTGAAACGATGCAGGCTGGGACTCCTTCAAGCATAGAGACACCATCCAAATTATCTGGAAATACTGATCAGGGTTTAGTGAAGAAATTGAAAGGGTTTGACGGGCTTGCTATGTCAATAGGCAATTGCAATGCTGAGAGTGCTGAGCGTGGAGCTGAAAACAGGCTGTCACAGAGGTTTGTTGATCTGTTTTCTTTCTATGTGATTATTATCTGAATAAACTCTACTTCCTCTCCCTCCATGTAGAAGATTGGTCCATGAATTGCTTAATCTATTTGGTTCATGTGGATAACTGTATAATTTTATGATATAAGCAGTGTGGATACTGAAGGTTCCAGCGATGGAAGTGATGGCAATACTGCAAGGGTAAGAACTTTCTTGCTATTAACTTTTTTCTTGACCATGTGCACAAATTGGCTATTTTATTTGTAATGGTCTGACAATTGAATCATTAAACTATGTTATTTGCCAATTTTATGCTTAGGCTAATCAAACAAGAAGAAAAAGAAGAAGTGAGAGAACCCCAACCACTGGTATGACTCTGTTATTCACTGCCACCTCTTGATGAACAATAGAGTTGTCCTGGATCACAATTATACTTCTAGTGTCATAACTGTACACATGGTGATATTATCCTATTGTTTATGCACAGTTAGGTGAAATTACCTACGTTATTAACTTTCTAATTAGTTTGACAAATGTGATACTAAGATGGGCTTTTACCTGGTTTTCAGACTTTATAATATCATGTTTTTGGTGTCCTATTTATGCAATTATTAATAAAATGTCATACTTACATCCAGAATGTAATATTTATCCACAAGTATCTTAACTCTTTAAGGTATTAATTTTAGGAGCTAGGTTGTTAATATAATATGTGTTGATGGTTATAAATTTCCCAACTTTACACGCAGATGGAGAAGGGAAAACTGAGATACAAGATAGTCTGGTTTTGAAAGAGACTACAACTTCCAAAAAGATGATGCCAGTTACCCTAGCCAGTGTTGCTGGAAAAGTAGTTGAATCTGTAGTTTCTTCAGGAATGACCACCTCACTGGAGCTGAGGAACCCTTTGACTGTTCATTCTAAGACAAGTTCCTCAAGTGGCACACAACCTAGTGGAGTTTTGCCTTCTGAAGTTTGGTTACAGGTATGGTCGGATTATAGTTCATCCTAATGGTTCAGATCATATGCAGTACCATAGAGATGCTTGGGAATCATATTTTAATAATGCTGCAGTATCCTCATCACTAAGTAATTCATGTGGGTATTTTTGAATTCCTTAGACTGAGCGTGAGCAGAAACGTGAGAGGAGGAAACAATCAAACCGCGAATCTGCTAGAAGGTCCAGGCTGAGGAAGCAGGTATAAATTATTGCGATTTTGTTTCATAGACTTGTAAACCTTCTGTTGTTTCTTTAGTTGTCTGATAAAAGGCATAAACTGATTAGTGTCTTTACTATCACCAGCTTTTCCATTTATTGCATGTACATTTAGTGCTGGAAAAAAATAAAAAATAAAAATAAAGAAAAATGAAAAAATTATTCTGGTAAAGAGAAAAGCTCATGAGTAATGCTCATATTTCCTCTGTTCAGGCTGAGACTGAAGAATTGGCACGAAAAGTTGATTCCTTGGCTGCTGAATATACGTCGCTGAAATCAGAAATAAATCAATTAACTGAAAGTTCTGAGAAGCTGAGGGTGGAAAATGCTACATTAAGGGTACTATTACCATCCTATTCCTCTATACTTTTGCATTTCGTATGTATTCTGTGATACTGAGTACTTAATTGATTTTGACTCAGGAAAAACTGGAAAGTACTCAACTGGGACAAATGGAAGAGATAATCTTGAACAGTATTGACGGCAAGAGGGCTACACCTGTAAGTACAGAAAACTTGCTATCAAGAGTTAATAATTCCAGTTCTAATGATAGAACCGCAGAGGATAATGATTTCTGTGAGAAGAAACCAAATTCTGGTGCAAAGCTGCATCAACTATTGGATACAAATCCTAGAGCTGATGCTGTGGCAGCTGGTTGAAACCAGTGATTGCACTGGCTGATTGTGTAGTTTTGGCATATTACAAGCCCAAAATTACTGCTAAGTGCTAACAGTTTTCAGAGGGATGGATCAGCTGAATTTTAGGTCTAAATCCATCAAGACCAGAACTAATTCTCTGCTTTTCAGTTTGTTTAGACATAAAATGTATCTTCTATTATATTTGAGAGAAATGTTTGAAAACTTTAAAGTTTGTAAAATTGAAGAGGATTAGATATTTAGTCTATACATTAGAGGGTTGTCGAACCATTTATTTATATAATTGGTTATGTATTAACGATTGGTGTGAACCTTCTAATGATATCTGAGTAAAGTCATTCTGACTTTTTGTTAGTTTGGTTTGTATACTTGTGCAAGCATGCTTACCTTTCAATGTGCCTTTTATCACTACACTTTTAGATGATGATTTCCTATTACATTTTATTACGTTCGTTGAATGATTGGGAAAAAGCCTTCGGGGAACGTTCGTTGTTTGATGGCCTTCTGATTGGAAAGGGCCTTTTCAATTCCTTTTAACGTTTTCTTGTTCATTTCCTTTTAATTAATCTTTTTTTGGATAGTGTTAATAAAAATCACTTAAGAAATCTATATTGACCATAAGGATAATTTTTTTTTATTTAAACAGTATTAAAATTGTATCATAATATTAAGATACTTTTGTTAGTACACACAAATAAAATTTAACTTACAATAAGAGTAACAAAATTTTGCATTATTGCTTTTATTTTTTCTCAACAATGATAGTGTTGGGAATCCAAAATCCCGTTATACTCATGAATTTTGGGGGTCTAACCTAAATGTCGAGGCAAACCTTTCTTGCTTTTGCGGGGGGTTAAATTCTACTTATGTATTACAAAAAATTAAATAAAAATAAAAATTATACTTATATATTAACTGTAAAAAATATACTCTCAGTTCAATGTTATATTACTATTCTTTTTTTTTTTTGGTACAGTGTTATATTACTATTCTAATAATACTTAAAAAAGAAAAGTCGTGTCCTTTTTTTGTAATTATACATTTAAAAGTAATGTTCATTAACACTACACAAAAAAATATTTATGATGTTAAATTACTTTTCAAATAAACAATTAATCCAAATCCACTTTTAACCAAAATCAATCTCGTAAACTATTCCAAACTAACACTAGGATTTGATTGATTGATTTTCCTGATTGAATGTTCTCTTTTTTCTTTTCTTTTTTTGAAAAAATTTAGAGGGAAAGCTATGTCATTCAAATGCCATGGGGGCATGCCAAATGTATCAATGAAGGCTTTTGAACTCAAGGGGGGAACCCAAAAAAAAAAAGACCAACCTTCTGGGTTTCAATTTCATGGTAATAACACTAAATTATCACCAAATGATCATAAAGTTAAAAGTTGAAGAAAACTTATTAAAAAAAGGGCGATTTTAAGGTGACGTGGTTAATTAAGGTTATGAGAAACTAAACAAAAATCTTGAAATTGATCCAAAAAAAAAAGCTCAGTGTTTACATAGTTCTGGACGATACACAGATACATAGTACACTCACTAAGCTTTCCTCAACTTAGACAGAGATGAACAATGAACAAAAGATGAAAATTGCTTGGTTCTCAAAAACCAGAATATCATATCTCGTTAAGCAAGTTCTCCAGTTGACATCTTTGCATCCAGATTGCAAGGAAAATTTCATCGCATATTGCCCTGTCGCAAGACATCGATCATATTGTATATTCTCTTGTGATCCTTTGTTTCAATCTGCATACATAAAATAAAATCACAATCAAAGATTGTATACAGTTAATTGTTGAAATGGTATATTTCATTATAAACAACAGCATAGTATAGTAGAATTCCATATATTGAAAATATTATAATTATCAGAAACTTATAAAGCTTTCCTATCAAGTAATAGTGTTGTGGTATGATATATTTTCTTTGGGTTAAGACTTGTCGTATATTCTTAGTAATGCATTACTTGTTGAAACTAATTTTTTAAGAAATGAAGACCATTAATAATCAGAGACTAATATGCATAATCTGATGACAAGAAGTAAATTAAATGGAAGTATAAGCACCTGCTTAGCAAGAAAAATTACAGCATCAACAGTGCCCTCTGCATATATTGATCTACCACAAACATTATGTTGAAACTCAAATGAAACTCTGCAACAATTTTTGAATGGAACAGAACATAAGAAAGATAAATAGTTAGTGACAAGGAGAAATATGTCACAACAGATAAAAGAAAATGAGAATGAAATGAAAATGTTAATTATTACGTGTCATCTGGTGATGTCAAATGATACATATGAAACGCATGACCCAATAAATGCTCCTCTGGGACTCCCACCATTTCAAGTTGTTCCTTGGGATCCCTGATCAATTGTATCTAATGAAATTCATTGGAAGAAAGGAAAGAAAAAAATCCAGTAAGAATTCATAGATCTTTTAATACAAATACCACAATAGTGCTATCTGTATGAAAACCGGAATGGCAACTTGGTGGTAATTTTTCTTTCAGTGCAGGTTGTGATCCAACGTGAAGTTATGCATGTTACCTTAATATCAACAACACTTAAGAATCAACAGGACAACCTAACGATTAAAATTCACTGATAACTGGCTTGTGATTAGAAACCAGGAAAACCTCAATGTGAACTACAACTGATACTAAGATATAAGTTTGTCTAAATTCAGACCAAACACACACCCACACAAGGTTCAGCAATCGAGAGAATACGGCTCTATACCACAATGAATCATGCAATGTGAACTAACACACCTGATCCATATCAAAAGACACCCCCAGTTTGTTGAAGCAAGAAATTACAGCCTTCGCAGTCCCAGATGCATCAGCTTTGCTTGCTTGATGAGACTCCAATACCTACGATCTTGGAAGAATACATCAGAAGCCTAATTAAAAGAAGAGAACCACTCAAATTAAGAGTTTATGAAACATAAGGTATGGTATACTACTTGGTGTTCAGATATAAATCTTTTGTACTTTTGGCTTAGCAATAAGTACGACAGTAAATTCAGCATAACTGCAACTTCCCCTTTTTCCAATTACAAGCAGCAGGATAGTATTCCCCAGAACTAGCATTACCAGTACCATTAAAGTAATAAGAAATTTAAGCAATTGATTTACTTGCACCGCTATCCGTTCAAGTTTCAAACAACTGAAAACTGTTGATATTTTTTCATACAATCTATCTGAGTAAAATACTCTGTCAGTTATAGTTTCAGTAGGAAGAGGATAGAAAGTATTGATGCATGGGGTAAAAGGATGGTGCAGTTTACGGCTCCCGCTCACCCCACCAAAAAAAAAAAAAACTTTTTTTACTTTCACATTAGACTAAACAGAGGCAATTCAAGAGGTATACTAGGGTAACTAAGTTCCTAAAAAATCCTTCCACAAGCCCCAATATGTCAACGTGGCAAAAGAGTTACCTGTAAGGAATACCCAGAGAAGGCTCCAGGAAATTGCTCTGCCATAATCTCCATGGCTGCAAGGAAAGCAACAACCTAATGGGAAAAAGTATAGCAACATAAAGATGAGAAATTGCAGGAGTGTAATAGACATGAAAAAACTTGAAAATTGATCAAGGTTCTCTGGAATTAATGTATATTTATACCTGCTTTCCCATTTGCGGGGATATTACAGCATAAATCTTTGAGTCTTCAACAGTCTTATACAATAGGTCCCTATCTCCACCGGTGGTTCCCATCACGAAGGGCACCCCGACCTTACAATATAACTCTGCATTGCCTGCATATGATAATGAATTCATAAATAACACCGATGCTACTAGAGTCTTCCTAAAATACTCCTAATCCTAGAACATAAAATCCAAAGTCCAAATGAAAGTCAGGACACAGATCTGGTCAATGAGAAGGCCAAGTACAACCCACATATTCTATACTGTGAAATACAGTATCCTCAATTCCTATGTTTAAAATGTAGAGTTGTGTACCAAAAAAAAGTAAAGTTTTTGATTTTAAGATAAATCAAGACTAAGGCATGAAAGATATATGACCATGTAACGTGTTTCATGGAAACATACTTTTTGCCTTTCCTTTGCCATGTGAGATTTCATAATATACATTATATATAAGATGGAAAAAGAACTAAAGATTAAGTTTTGGCTTCTCTCCAATCATGAGAAAATATGGTTTAAAATAAATACCATTGACTGCAGTTGGAACTGTGTAGTCCACGACAATCAAATTTGGATATTTATCAAGGACAGTTAGAAGAACACTCTCCCTGTCAGAAGGACCATGCACAAGAAACTCCTTTCCACAGACCTGAAAAGTCTTTCCAGACTCCTCTTCACACCCAAATGATACGGGAACAACATGCAATCCAGCAGCTTCTGCTGCATTAATGACAGCCTTTCCCATTTTTCCAGTACATGCATTAACCTGAATAGAACAACTCAATAAAGTTTAAGGCATATAAGCATATTGCACTGTGTTTTACAGCTAGTGTTTTAAATAAAGACAGTGAAACAAGTACAACATGAATAATCAGAAATATTAATAGTAATGACTCAAATTTTATAAAAGTGTGACTGTTGAGTATAATCAAACCACAAGGTATGGCTTTGTTGGCAAACTGAGTTCCATATGACCGGACTTTACCTACAGTCTAGGAGCCATTTAAAACACCCTGGGACTAAAGCCAAGCTAACGCCCAAACAAGAATTAGTTCCACAACAATAGGATGGCGAACCGCTCTTGGTCTTAAAACACAAAACGAGAGAGAGAGGATATTCATGCTCAAATGAAAAAGCTTTCAACTCGGGGTTGAAATGTTCAAGCTGGCACCAGAAGAAAAGATTATAAAGTGGAGAAAAACTGAAAGGAAGAATGACGCAAGTAGAAGTAATCGGTGATTATGTGTTAAAACAGATACAAAGTACAACATGTTACAAAAGATAGAAGTGAACAAACAGAGAATATTTATATGGTGAATCTAGTTTAGAATCAAATAAGATTAAAACAACCCCTAATTTTTGGGATTAACCTTCTACTTTTTATTGTAATTCATAAAATTATCAACCATGGCTTATAAGCCGTGTTCTTACTACAAAATCGAACCTGAAACATTAAGTCCTATCATTGACTTACTGACCAACTGTTACTAAAAATGGAAGAGATTGACACAATAACATGATACAGTAACTACGGAAACTAGATCACATCTTGGGAATTATAAGCATGAGACCAACTTAACCTCATTTAAGATGCAAAAAAGTTTCTCCCTCTCAAGTTGGACATAAAAGCAGAGTTCATGAAGCAATGCAAAATGAAATACCAGTAATTTAACAAGTTGGGTTACCAAAAAATAAACTTGGGCATTCAAACATGGACCCAAAAGCTAGAAAAAAGAAAAAAAAAATCGTTTATGGCTAATCACCATTATTGGAAGGCCAGTGTTTTGGGGCGAAGGTGCTGACTTTTCAAGAAAATTCTGAAGCGGTGTGGCTGCCATTGACACTATGGGGAAGAAGCGCGATCTCCTCTCATGCGAAACGGGGACACTGCTCCTGGATCTAGCGCCATTGGAGAAGAAGGCGAGGTGATTGTGCTTTCTGTGGAGCACATTGGTTGGGATTTTCAGCAGGGACGTTGCCATCAGAGACTGAGCTCAATTAGGGGTTTAGGGTTTTGTTTCGGTTAGGGTTACAGAGTTTTAGGGTTTTTGGCGTTGCTTTTCCTCCACCATTGTTGACGGAAAGGATTGATGACTGAACTTTTGGGCCTGCAATCTCGGGCTGGGCCCAACTCCTGAAATTTCATTCTTCTGGCTTGTACAATGGGCTCAGCCCATTGTCCTTCATAGAAACTAGACTAGCCCAAATAAGTTTTGTACACTCTAATCGAAACTATCACTAATCTTGAAAGGTCATGAGAAACTAAACAAAAATATTGAAATTGATAAAATAAAATAAAATGTCTCTCGTGTTATTTATATTGCAGTAGACAAATTTATCTTCTTTACACACATAAATATGTGTGAGATTTTCTGTTTCTCTCTATTTTCCTCACATAGGTCTCGTATACTTTTATACTAGTCTATGACCCGTACCTTCGCATGGGATAGTGGTAAAGTAAAAAGTATAAAATAGAACTAAAACAATAAAATTACACGTAAATTACGTATTGTAATAAAATAGCAACCACTGTAAATTAATGTAAAATAGTTCAACAAAGAGTTTGGGTTTTAGACAAATTTTAATTTTATCACAGTGTTCAACCATTGTTAGAGAATGTTTCTCATTTTATGACAGTTAACACACTGTTTGTTTGGTAGGTATTTTTTGTCATGATCCTCATTATGAAAAAGTGTTGATGGATTTTAATTTATATCCTAGTATAGAGCAACATACAATTGACATGAAAAAATTAGATCGATTGTTAAAATTATATTTATTTTCATGAGATAAAGTATGACATTGACTATTTTTTATTGTCATGTCAAAACAAACAACCAATGAAAATTGAAACACATTAAATATGGGAATAATAACCATACAAAGATTCAAACTTTACATGGACAAAAAATTATGCTATTGCTAACTCATTTAGTTTTTGTTTCTCACCCAATAATAAATAAATAAAATAATAATATATACCTAAATGAAAATTAAATGAAAAAAAATATATTTAAGACGAAAATTAATCTTAGATATAGTTTTATTTTTCATTGTAATTTTCATGATAAGGTATATATTATTATTTTCAATTTATTTATTATTGGGTGTATAAACATATCTCTCAACAACCATTGAATATATTTTTAAAATTCAACTACATTAAAAATGACATATGTCACATTTTCTTAATTCATTATTCCACAAATTGCTTCAGTATTGGAAGTTGAAATCTTAGGTCATCGTGGAAGAGTATGCTAAAAAAAAAGTTACAAATTTTTTTTAAAACGAGTTCTACAATATTTTTTTACAAGATGAAATAATTTTAATTTTTTAATTTTTTTTTAAATACATGACCTGAAAATATTTTATATTTTTTTTCGTGAGATAAAACCTAAAACCCAAAATATTTTGTATTTTTTTTCGTGAGACAAAACCTAAAACCCATTTCGACCCGACCCACCCAAACCAATCCCTTATATAGCAAAACCTTGGCAAACCCTAATTTTCTCTCACTCTTTTCCATCACTTTCTGGGGGAGGAGATCGGGCTTCAGCACAGAGCAATGGTGAGTATCTCCAATCTCTCACTATTCAATTCTCCCATCCTCTTCATTGCATGTTTCATCATTTCGTTTCTGGCAGAACTTGAATTTCGTTGATTTGTTTGAGAAAAAACTTGTAGTCTTCAGATCTGTGTGTTGAGAGATATTTGTGTATGGCTATTCTTATATGCTTTTGAGAGATTAGCGATAACAACAATTTTTATATTTTTTTTTCTTTGTATTAAATATAGGCATTTATCAAGGCTCAGAAATCAAGGGCTTACTTCAAGAGATACCAAGTGAAATTTAAGAGAAGAAGAGGTGTTGTGTTGTTTTTCTCCTTCCACTTTGCGTTTGTATATCACGCCTGCTTTATTTCTGATTTATTTGACTTTTTTTTACTGATGAATGTGCAGAGGGAAAGACCGATTACCGAGCCAGGATTAGGTTAATCAATCAAGATAAGAACAAGTACAACACCCCAAAGTACCGCTTTGTTGTTCGTTTTGTATCCTTCTGTTGGTCTCTATTTTATTTTTTTCTTATTGGCATTTATGTGGCAACACCTCAAAATTCTGGCTACTTTTTTTATGATTTTTATTTATTAACAGTCAATGTTGGTTAAGCATAGAATTTAAATATTATCATTTGAAAATTGAAGTTGTTTTATCTCTTGAGGTTTATCTGTGAGTACAAACCTTAACCTCATAACTAGACCAACAAGGATATCGTTGCACAAATAATATCTGCTAGCATTGCCGGTGATATTGTTCTTGCTGCTGCATATGCTCATGAACTGCCCCACTTTGGTCTTGAAATAGGCCTTACGAACTATGCTGCCGGTACATTATGAGAAAATCCTTTATCCTCTTTCATTTTCTTTCAACATTTTTGTGTGTCGATCCTTTCATCCTTTCTCTCTTGTTATTGAATATTTTAAAATCTGACCAGCTTATTGCACTGGACTCCTCTTGGCCCGTCGAGTCCTTAAAAAGCTTGAAATGGATGAAGAGTATGAGGGAAATGTTGAGGTAACTATGAATTTGTTATACTCTAATCTCTCTGTATCTTTTTCTCATTTTTTGTAAGCTAATTGAATTGGCTGTATCCTTTTTATTAGGCTTCTGGAGAGGATTTCTCTGTGGAACCTGCTGATACTAGGAGGCCATTCCGTGCTCTCCTTGATGTTGGTCTTATTAGGACCACAACTGGCAACCGTGTCTTTGGTGCCCTGAAGGTACTCAATATTATACTGCAATTCTAATGTGAATGATTTTGCTTTAAGTATGCTCAAATTGAATAACTTGTGATGCTTTTTAGGGAGCTCTTGATGGGGGTTTGGATATTCCTCACAGTGACAAAAGGTTTGCTGGTTTTGATAAGGAGAAGAAAGAACTTGATGCTGAGATTCACCGCAAATACATCTTTGGCGGACATGTTGCTGCCTATATGAAGGCATGTGCAAAGATTTTATTTGATGCCCTTCTGTTGGAATTTTCAGTGCAATATTATGAGTTTTCAGACATGTGTTTAACCACCTCTATATTTTCCACAGACCTTGATGGAAGATGAACCAGAAAAATACCAGAGGCAATTTCCGGAATACATCAAGCGGGGAATTGAGGCTGATGGACTTGAGGAGTTGTACAAGAAGGTTCATGCTGCCATTCGTGCAGATCCCATAGAGAAGAAATCTGAGAAGCAGCCACCAAAGGAACACAAGAGGTAAGTTATTATGATATTTCAGCTATCCTTAAGAAATTTATTTTGATTTGTTTGCTTGGCATGAGCAATATGGTTTGAAGATTTTAAGTGGAGGGGAAAGGAAAGGAAGGGAAAGTAAGCAAGGGAATGGAGGGGGATCCCCCACAGGAAAAAGCTCAAATTTCAGGTTGAAGAACTTTGATGCCTTGAGAGGGGGGAATCATATCCCCATTTAAAATCTTCTAAACAAGGGATAGGGTTGTTTTTTCACTCCTTTCCTCTACCTTCCCATTCCTTACCTCATTCAAACATAGATTTAAATGACCGACCGAGTGGAGAATATTTGGTTTGGTAACTTTACAATATTACTTACGGATTGTAGATTCCTAAGAGTTTTCCTTTGTATCTTTTCTCCAGGTACAACCTGAAGAAGCTTACCTATGAGGAGAGGAAAGCTAAGTTGATCTCCCGCTTGCAAGCCCTCAACTCTGCAGCTGAAGCTCCTGAAGACGATGATGAGGATGACGAGTGAGAGTATATCGTGTATGCAGCACAAGTGATGCATACGTAGAACATATCCCTACTTGCATTTAGAGAATCGTTTTCTTGAAAAATTTTGTTGCTTTTACTAATTTATTTTCTAGATAAAAAATTTGGATACTTTTTGTTTTGGCGTTTTTTTGTGTCAAATTTGACTAAACCTGGATGTATGTGTTCTAAAAAAATTTATGTTGCACCCAAATTATTTTCTATTTGTCTCTTACCTTTTATTAGTGCTTTGTGGTCTTGTGGGTGATGTGGACGGTAACATGCATTTCTTTATCTTCTTATTCTTGGATGTAGGCTTGGAAAATAAGCTGTGTATCAATTTTGTAATAAAGTCAACGTATTCTAAAGTCATTCTAACCTCGAGTCAGTCAATGCTAGGTATATGCGTCGGTTATTAAAAGAGTCACGTTCTTGCCTTCACTTTTAAATATTAATGCTCTCTATTAAGAAATGAGAGATTGTAATTTCCACCCAATTATGATGGTTTCTTTCATTTTACAAGTGGTGACCATGAATTCATTTAGTTATCAAGTATCTAAAATCGAGAGAAATACAATTAATAGAGGGGTAAGATATTGTAACAATCGATTATGGTTATTATAAATGTTCAATTATGACTTAATTCAATGGTTATACAAAAAATGAAAATAAATATAACTATTAGATCAATATAATTGATCATAGGGAAAATATTTTTTCATGTTGCATGAAAATTCAATTCTTGTAAGACCCACCACTAGTTAAGTCACGACGGGAATTGAATTTTTCATGTAATCAAATCCCTATATATTAATGTGTGATAATATGTTTATGATAAATAAGTTTTTGTTTAAAATAAACAATATTGTATTTGTATCTAATTAGACTCAATTTTGATTCTCTTTTAATAAGATCTTTTCACATTATTGTCCCAAGTCATTAAAGAAGATTGTCTATTATTTTTTATTTAAAATTTATGATTTTTTTAAATAATTATTAGATGATAATATAAAAACATTTTACTATCAATTTATCAAATCTAGTTTAATTCAATCCATGTTTTTAACCAATAAAATTGTGCATATGCAATAAATATATTGTTTAGATTTTAGAATTTAGTTTTATTCACTTCAATTTGTTTTCTCTACCGTTTATTTAAGATTTGATATCAACATGAATACTACTTTTATCGCAATTTTTTTTTTATATATTACTTTTTTGATTTATTCTGATTTTTTTTATTAATTTTCAAATTATTTTAAATCAATTCTCGGTTACAGATATTTTATTAATGTAGGTATCATCATAAAATAACAATAAAATATATTTCACGATAAAATACACATTAACTCGTATCTGGTACCTGTTTTTCTGCCGGAACCTGCAAACTTTCTTCAACAAAAACACTGTTTTTCTTTTTCCATTTTATAAAGGGTGTGGCCCCAAAAAATTGTTTTAGCGAAAGTCTGAACCATTGACCAAAGCAATATCTTAGGCACTCATTTGTCATTTTTTTTTAAAGAGATAGAAGAGTTTTATGTTTATTATGTTATAGGAAAATTGATTGTGTAATATTATAGAGATTCGTTTTGCGTGCCATATTTTTTTCTTTTTCTTTTGTTTTAAAATGTGTGGGCCCTACAAAATGTTGTGTGTGTAGGAAAATTTGTTGTGTTATGTTAAAGGAGGAAATAAAAACCCGAGATAGAATTGTATCATTTTATGACTAGAGAAACATAAATGATGATGGAAGAAAGTGAGAATTTTTTAATTAATTTTAAATTAAAATATATTAATTTTAACTTAAATAACTATTATTTAAAAGAATAAATATTTTCCCTTAAATAATAACACCTAAGAGGATTCTCAAGAGAGAATTTATTGTGGTCCGGGACCACCATTTTTTAGGTGGTCCCTTAATGTAAATGATAGGGTAAAATTGGAAAATAAGAAAAATAGTAGGGGTAAAAAAGGAAAGAAAAAATTAGTGTTGTGAGAGGGAACACCAAATCATTGGGTGGTCTTGGAGCATAAAAAATATTTCTCTCAGTGTGATGCCACTCGATCAACAATTTTTTAATTAATATATATATATATATATATATATACACACACATGTGTTTTGTTCTACAGACAGATATGTTTAATCCAATGGACTAATAATTGTCAAAGGATGATGTGTATGCACAATAATAGTTTGATAGTAATAAATAAAGTAATCATACCCATAAGTTTTACCTATTATTTATAGGGTTTATTTATGAGTATTAGGATTTCTGGACCTTCTGTGCCTCTTTTGCAACTCAAGCACATGTTTAATTCTGTCGTATTAGGACTCATATCTTTGATGGATATCTCATTTGATTATATCAAATTTTATTTGGATTGCCCTTTATTGGGCCATATAATAAATAAGTCTCACATATAAGTTCATAACAACTTGAGAAAAAATATACTTACAACATATTTTAGTTTACAATATCTTATATTCATATCTTAATCGTTAATTTCTACAATTAACCGTTATTATTTTTTGCAAATCAAACCAATTATTTTCACAAATCAAACGAACTAATCAATTATTAATTTATTATAAATAATAATCATTGATTGACAAAAATCAATGATTAATATATAATTGTAAAAATTTATAAACAAAAATAAGTTGTAAGTATATCCTTCCTTCATCGGATAATATATCAAACCTTTTGGTCTCTATAAACATATGGATATATCCTTTAAAAAAAAGGATTTGGTGTTTGTCATTTTAAATGACATAAGTTACGTCATTTTAGGAGAGATTGAGAGAGATGGACAAAAAAAATGGAAATCATGGGAGAGAGAAAATTGGTGGTTTTTTTTTTAATTTAGATTTTAAATAAAAAAAGTTATTTTGCGTCTATCTCTTTTAAAATAACACAACTTTATGTTATTTAAAATGACAAACACTTTATCCTTTAAATAATAGATTTTTTTTCAAGAGAAAAATATTTGTCATTTTAAATAACATAAAGTTATATTATTTTAAGAGAGAAATAAATATAAAATAATATTTTTTATTTAAAATTTAAATTAAAAAAAAATCACATACTTTCTCCCCGTAAATCTCATTCTTTATATCTATGTCTCTCAACTAAAATTACATGACTTATAAAAAAAGAGTAACATATAATGTTGTTTTTTGCTTATCAAAAAAAAGGAACATATAATGTTTTGGGGGTTACTTTAAGACCGGCCACATTTATTTATTTTGGGTAGAAAAAGTGGACTTTGGAGAAGAAGAAGCAAGGAAGCAACAGAGAGAGAAAGAGAAAGAGAAAGAGAGAGAAGCAAGGTAGAGATCAGAATTGAGAAGTCAAGGCGAGTAGTTGAAGGAACGTATGCAACTACTCTTCTAATCTCACAATCTCTTTCGCTTTTCTCGTTCCATTCCACAAAATTAGATAAAAATGGACGAACATGGCAATTCCTGTCGCTGATCATCATCCCAATCCGACATCAAAAGAGGATGTCCCAATCTGATGTCTCTTATTGGTTTGATTCCTACCCTCATGTTATCTGTTTGTTATTATCATATGGGTGTGGTGGTTTCGATAATTTTTGTAAAAAAAAATTTCTGGGTTTTGATTATTGCTGGTTATTTGTTCATTCCTTGTTTCTTGATTATATAAATTTGTATGCTTTTTGCAGTTTTGAATGTGGGCACGTATTAAATTTTCAAAATTTTCCACTGATCAAAATGGTTTCAATGTTAGATTTTCTGATCCGTAATCAAATCATTATTGGGCATGTTTCATGTTGTTGGGTTGTCCAGTGTTGATTCGAGTCACGTGTCTTATGGTGGGTTTTATATGTTTCATTATATGTGTCAATGAGTGAGCTGATTGGTGACACCCTTTGGTTTTCTCCAACATGGTGCTGACTTCTTTTGACATGCATTTTGTTTAATATGTGTTTCTCTTGTGATATGAAATTGTGTGTTGTGTTCTGTGAAAGTTTGCTGTGCTTCTGAATGGTTGCTTCTGAATGTGTCAATCTTTGGGTGTCTTTTGTTTTCTGTTTTTGGTTCTTATGTGTGTGTTTGCCTTTCTGGTCCCATTATCATGTTGTGGATTCTAAACTTTGGCAGTCAAGATCTTGCAATTTATGGGTTGAAAATATTGTGTTTCAGAAGGCCAAGGGTGGAAACAGTTCTAGAGGTAGAGACACTTGCACTTTTGTGAATCTAGGGGGGGTGGGGTGGAGTTAGTTTTAAGGTTTAAGGACTATCTTGGTAAAAGGGATGTGCCGCTGCAGGAGGAAGCAATGGAAAATTATTGGTCATGAGGCAAACCTGATAATTATGAAGGGAAACCTCTAGGACTACCAATAATGAAGTAGAAAGTATTCAACAGTTTTTTTCTATTTTTTTTCTATCCATTTTACTTATATTTTCAGTCATAATGATTAGTGCACATCAATCATTATGTAAGAAGCCAATGCCTGAATGATTTCCCTGCGAATGCTGATAGTTCGACCTTTAAACTCTTCAATACATGTCTTAATTGGACTTGCAAAAAAAAGTTTCTTTGTATATAGAACAGAAAACTTGAGAACAAGAGTAATAGCCACTTCACATTGCTCAATTTCATGGCATCAGATCATTCTAGTCATAAATGAAGCAGTAGAAGAAAGGTAGATATTCTTAATTGTAGGAGGGTAATAGGAAATGGCTAGACACAAACCACCCAGATATAAATGGCTACTTGGAGATGATGATGGTCATGTCTGGGCTTAAAAGACAAGAAGACCTACATGTTAATTAACATCATTTGGTAATATTTTGTCTCAAGTTTTCTGTTAATGATATGATATAAATCCGATTTATTATAGAGTGTAACGAGAGAAACTTGGTTGACAATCTACTCAGCATAGAGCATACTCAGCATAATGAATTTTTCTCATATGAAGTGGGATGATGTTCTTATCTTCCGTGATTATTTTTTTTTATTAATATAATTTTTATTATATAATTTGTATTATACGTGTTTTGAAATTTTGGTGTCTTTTGCAGTTGTGGATCTTGTGGATACCCTTTGAACTTGACATCTTCAAATCGAATCACATCTAACATTGCATCTGAATATCAAAAGTCTGTTAAGAAAGGATCAATTTCTTTTGCTTCAGTTGATCTCAGCCGATTTACACAGGTTGATGAAATAAATTGTTTTCCCGTCTCATGGTTTTATCGTTCAAAGACTAAACTGCTTTGCCGTAAATGCGGGGTTCATATTGGTTATGGTTATGGTGGAGAATCACCTACTCTTTGTGGACTTGAGCCTCCAGTTTCGTCTAGCTCTCAGATAAAATTCACCATAAAGATTCGATCACTACAGCCTTCTTCAGAAGAGTCTTGAAAAGATTGACATGAGAGATCTTTCTAGAAATGATGGTACCTCCATCATGCACCTCCCAGATGATTGTCTTGCTATAATTTTCCATGATTTAGAAAGTTGCATTGATCGTGAATCATTTGGCCTGACTTGCCACCGATGGCTCCAAATTCAAAATGTCAACCGTCGGTCATTGCAATTTCAGTGCTCTTTCACTGTGTTAAATCCTTCATCTTTATCAACAAAGGGTTTTGACATTCACTCATTCCATCTCCATAGGTTGCTGAGGCGCTTTCAACATTTAGAATATTTATCCCTATCTGGTTGCAGTGAGCTCAATCATTCTGGATTGACCCGTTTGTTAAGTTATGGTTCAAATTTGCGAAAACTTAATCTTGATTGCTGTTTTAAAGTCACTGACTATGGGCTATCTCTGGTTGCTTCTGGTTGTCCCTCATTGATGACAATTAGTCTCTATCGGTGTCTCAGTGTTACTGATAAAGGATTAGAGACTTTAGCAAGTGCTTGCTTATCTATGAAATGTGTAAACCTCTCTTACTGCTCTCAAATATCTGACAAAGGGTTAAAAGCTTTTACACAGTGGTGTCGTCAGCTCCAGTCTATTAACATATCACATTGTGAAGGTATAAGTGGTGTTGGCTTTGAAGGGTGTTCAAAAACTCTAGCATATGTAGAGGCTGATTCTTGTAAGCTTAAGCCAGAAGGGGTCATGGGAATTGTTAGTGGTGGTGGAATAGAGTATCTAGATGTTTCTTGTTTAAGTTGGTCTCTTTTTGGGGATCCCTTGCCTGGAATAGGATTTTCATCAGGCCTCAAAATCCTTAACTTTCGGTTGTGCAGAACTGTTTCTGATACTTCTATTGTGGCCATTGCCAAGGGATGTCCACTACTTGAAGAATGGAACTTAGCATTATGTCATGAGGTGAGGATATCTGGATGGCAGGCAATTGGGTTATACTGCCAGAATTTGAAAAGATTGCATGTTAATCGTTGCCGCAATCTGAGTGATAATGGCTTGCTAGCTTTAAGGGATGGATGCAAAAGTCTCTCCATTCTGTACTTGAATGGTTGTGTTCGCTTGACATCTACTGCATTAGAGTTATTCAAGTTTCACAGGGCTAATGTTTGCATAAAGGAAATAGAGGTCATGAGTATAAAGCCTTACTTTGAGTTTAGATGATACTGGCTGATACATATTTATTAACTATCTAGGCATTAAATGCATTCTTTATCTTTATTTGTATAAATATTTTAGAACCTATGGATGTTTGGTTTTATACATTATTTGGGTGTTAAGAATGTCATTGTATCATAAATATTCACATTATGGATTTAATTCTCTTTTTTTATTGGATGAAGGTCACTTGTACCCTTAAGGGGTCCCAATCTTGACCCTTTAAATTTTATTTACATTCACCATGATAATGACATGATTTATTCCACCGTGATAATGGCATGATTCCTTTCACCATGGTAATGACATGATTCCCCATATTGGAATGAGGCAATCTACATTCCCTTTAAATTTTTTATTTACAAAAAGAAAGTTATTATGAAGGAAGAAAAGATAACTATGCATTTTTCAAAGATGATCAACTATTGCCAAGCTAATCTTGTAATTTAGTTTACAGTGCATAGTTTTTTTATTTAATTAAACTAAAATAAACTACACACTAAACAGATGTGAAGTAAGAATTTGAAGGAATGATAAAATGAAAGGTGAAAATTCCATACTTTAAATCCAGTATTGACCAAGATTTTTAGTCAGTGACTTGTGCTATAAAGCGTCAGGGGACAAAAGTATAATACAAGAAGCATTTGGTAAACTTAAATATATGTCAAAATAGAGGTGGTAATATGGGTTGAATACGATGGATCAACCCGCCAACTGGTCAAAATGGGGCGGGTTGGGTTACATATTTCAACCCACCAACCCGCCTCAACCCGTCCCGTTGGGTTGTGGGTCAAAACAGGTTGGCCCGCAGAATCAATTTTTTTTTTTACTATTAGGTAGCATTTTATTTATTTTCAAGCTTTTGTGATATCTAATTTTTTGTTATCTTAATACTCTATAGAAAAATATAGAAGAAAAACTTTATTTATGACAAATGTAATTTATTTATGGAAATAAAAATAAGTTTGTAAAAAATATCTAACTAAATAATAGCATAGATTTAGACTTAAGATTGAAAAAAAACTAAGGGGAATGTATATGAAAATAAATAATATTAAGATATTTATAAAATATAATTTTTTTTGATTTTTAATTATTTTATTTTTTAAGCGGTTGACCCGCTAACCTACCATAAAACGAGGTGGGTTGGCGTTTTCAACCCAAATTCAAGTGGTGGGGCAGGCCAACCCACTTTTGGCGGGTTGATTGCAGGGTGGGGAGGCCAACCCAATTTGCCACCCCTATATGAAAATATTTTGTAGAGTATATTTCTAAATTTTCTTAATGTAAAATAAATTAATTGGAATACATCCATAATTTTATAAAAGTATAATACAAGATACATTTAATTTTTTTAATACATGATTTCATTATTACACTTTTTTTCTTTGAATACATGTTTTAATAGAAAAATCTATATTATATTTATGTTGACCATTAATAGTTAATAATTTTATAATTATTTTTATAACTAATAATTGATAAATTATTATTAAATCCCGATAAGATATAACCATTGATCGGGGGAAATCAAATGTTAGGATTTGGTATCTATTTTTAAAGTTTGACATCGGTTTTAAATGTCAAACTTTGAAATTTGACAACAAATTCTAACTGTTAATTTTCGCCAATCAACACTTATCATTTATTAAAATTAATAATTGATTAATAAGTTTAGTTGACGGAAATCATAATAGTTGATCGGTGAAAATCAAATGTTAGGATTTGAGTTTCAAATTTCAAAGTGTTACTACTAAACTAATCATCGTTAATTTTCGTCAATCCGATGATAATAATTTTTTGGGTCATATTTATTAATTCTCAAAAATTATAACATTTGGATTGGCAAAAATTAAAGATGTTTAGTTTAGTAATTAGAGTAGTTAAAGTTTTCAGTAATAAGTATAACCAGTCATATATATATATATATATATATATATATATATATATATATATATATATATATATATATATAGGTAGGTAGGATCCTTTGATATCGGTGTTAAATTTGAATTTTGACACCTCATATAAGAGCCTTTAGATAAAAAAAAATCAATAGTGTCACATGCTTATAAATTAGAGCCGTTGATTTTTTTTGATATAATGGCTCTTACATGAGGTGTCAAACTTCAAATTTGATCCCGGTGTCAAAGGATCCTACCTTATATATATATTTATATATATATATATATATATATATATATATATATATATATATATATATATAACAGAGTAAGAATAATAAATCTTACACCAAATATTAACGATTGATTTTTCGTAAATCCAATGCTTGTAATTTATTGGATTACATTAATTAATAAATTATTAATTTCCATTAAATTACAACTATCAAATATATGCAAAATCAATGGTTATAATTTTGTGTAACACTTAATATTCTTCTTACACTGGTGTTGGGTCACTGGTCGGACCGGTTGACCCGAATATATATATATATATAAAAATTTAAACATATAAATTCAATTATATTCTTCAAATCTAAAATTAATTAAACAAAGTTAATTAAATAAATTCAAAAACATGAAGCATAAATAAATAAAAATGTATGCTATTACTATGTCAATATAAATTGCAACTCAGAATCTCCATAAACATACCTCTCAATGACATTGAACTCGTATTTTTCAAATTCAACTACATTAAAAATGACATATGTCACATTCTCTTAATTTATTGTTCTGCAAATTGAGTAATTATTGGAAGTTAAAATCTTAGGTCATTGTAGAAGAGTGTGCTAACAAAAAAAAATTACAGTTTTTTTTTTAAATGAGTTCTACAATTTTTTTTTACAATATGAAACAATTTTAATTTTTTAATTTGTTTTTTTTAAATACATGACCTGAAAATATTTTATATTCTTTTTTCGTGTGATAAAACCTAAAACCCAAAAATATTTTAAAACCCAAAAATATTTTAAATCAAACTTTAATTAATTATTAATTTGCAATAAATGATAACCGTTGACAAAACCTAAAACCCAAAACCCATTTCGACCCGACCCACCCAAACCAATCCCTTATATAGCAAAACATTGGCAAACCCTAATTTACTCTCACTGTTTTCCATCACTTTCTGGGGGCTTCAGCACAGAGCAATGGTGAGTATCTCCAATCTCTCACTATTCAATTCCCCCATCCTCTTCATTGCATGTTTCATCATTTCGTTTCTGGCAGAACTTGAATTTCGTTGATTTGTTTGAGAAAAAACTTGTAGTCTTCAGATCTGTGTGTTAAGAGATATTTTCGAATCCGTAGTAGGGCTTAGTATTTATTCTGTTGATGTTTTTTCATCATTTTGGTAATTCAATGGAGTATAGAGTTTTTTGTTTTAGTTTTTGACTACCGATTCATTATGGAGTGTAATTCAACTATTTGTGTATGGCTATTCTTATATGCTTTTGAGAGAATAGCGATAACAACATTTTTCAATTTTTTTTTCTTTGTATTAAATATAGGCATTTATCAAGGCTCAGAAATCAAGGGCTTATTTCAAGAGATACCAAGTGAAATTTAAGAGAAGAAGAGGTGTTGTAGTTGTTTTTCTCCTTCCACTTTGCGTTTGTTTATCATGCCTGCTTTATTTCTGATTTATTTAAGACTTTTTTAACTGATGAATGTGCAGAGGGAAAGACCGATTACCGAGCCAGGATTAGGTTAATCAATCAAGATAAGAACAAGTACAATACCCCAAAGTACCGCTTTGTTGTTCGTTTTGTATCCTTCTGTTAGTCTGTATTTTATTTTTGTCTTATTGGCATTTATGTGGCAACACCTCAAAAATCTGGCTACTTTTTTTATGATTTTTATTTATTAATAGTCAATGTTGGTTAAGCATAGAATTTAAATATTATCATTTGAAAATTGAAGTTGCTTTATCTCTTGATGTTTATCTGTGAGTACAAACCTTAACCTCATAACTAGACCAACAAGGATATCGTTGCACAAATAATATCTGCTAGCATTGCCGGTGATATTGTTCTTGCTGCTGCATATGCTCATGAACTGCCCCACTTTGGTCTTGAAATAGGCCTTACGAACTATGCTGCCGGTACATTATGAGAAAATCCTTTATCCTCTTTCATTTTCTTTCAACATTTTTGTGTGTAGATCCTTTCATCCTTTCTCTCTTGTTATTGAATATTTTAAAATCTGACCAGCTTATTGCACTGGACTCCTCTTGGCCCGTCGAGTCCTTAAAAAGCTTGAAATGGATGAAGAGTATGAGGGGAATGTTGAGGTAACTATGAATTTGTTATGCTCTAATCTCTCTGTATCTTTTTCTCATTTTTCGTAAGCTAATTGGCTGTATCCTTTTTATTAGGCTTCTGGAGAGGATTTCTCTGTGGAACCTGCTGATACTAGGAGGCCATTCCGTGCTCTCCTTGATGTTGGTCTTATTAGGACCACAACTGGCAACCGTGTCTTTGGTGCCCTGAAGGTACTCAATATTATACTGCAATTCTAATGTGAATGATTTTGCTTTAAGGATGCTCAAATTGAATAACTTGTGATGCTTTTCAGGGAGCTCTTGATGGGGGTTTGGATATTCCTCACAGTGACAAAAGGTTTGCTGGTTTTGATAAGGAGAAGAAAGAACTTGACGCTGAGATTCACCGCAAATACATCTTTGGCGGACATGTTGCTGCCTATATGAAGGCACGTGCAAAGATTTTATTTGATGCCCTTCTGTTGGAATTTTCAGTGCAATATTATGAGTTTTCAGACATGTGTTTAACCACCTCTATATTTTCCACAGACCTTGATGGAAGATGAACCAGAAAAATACCAGAGGCAATTTCCGGAATACATCAAGCGAGGAATTGAGGCTGATGGACTTGAGGAGTTGTACAAGAAGGTTCATGCTGCCATTCGTGCAGATCCCATAGAAAAGAAATCTGAGAAGCAGCCACCAAAGGAACACAAGAGGTAAGTTATTATGATATTTCAGCTATCCTTTTTTTCTTAAGAAATTTGTTTTGATGTGTTTGGTTGACATGAACAATATGGTTTGAAGATTTTAAGTGGAGGGGAAAAGAAAGGAAAGGGAATGCAGGGGGATCCCCCCTCCCCACCCCAAAAAAGGAAAAAGAAAACTCAAATATTAGACTTAAGAACTTTGAGCCTTGAGAGCTGGGAATCATTTCCCCATTTAAAATCTTCCAAACAAGGGATTGGGTTGCTTTTTTACTCCTTTCCCTTTCCATTCCTAACCTCCTTCAAGCATAAATTTGATTTGGTAACTTCACCATATTACTTATTGAGTCGATAAGATTTGGTTTGGTAACTTCACAATAGTACTGACTGAGTGGATATTCCTAAGAGTTTTCCTTTGAATCTTCTCTACAGGTACAACCTGAAGAAGCTTACCTATGAGGAGAGGAAGGCTAAGTTGATCGCACGCTTGCAAGCTCTTAACTCTGCGGCTGAAGCCCCTGAAGATGATGATGAGGATGACGACTGAAAATGCATTTTGTATGCAGCACAAGTGATGCATATGTAGAACTTATCCTCGCTGGCATTTAGAGAATCATTTTCCTGAGAAATTTTGTTGCTTGTACTGTTTATTTTCTAGATAAAAATTTTGTAGACTTTTTGTTTTAGCCGTTTCTTGGGTCAACTTTGAGTAAGCCTGGATTGATGTGTTTTAACTAAAATTTTCTGTTGCACTTTTCTATAAAATTACTGTTCATTTCAGCTCGTGGTTGATGTCTTTGGTAACATGGCACTTCTTTATATTCTGTTTCCTCATTGTAGGGTTGGATAATAAGCTGGGATTCAATTTTCTAGTTAAGTCAACGAATCCTTAGAGCGTTCTAAATAAACCTCTAGAGTGTTTCAATGCTAGGACTATTAAGTACAAGCGTCATGTGGTGGCCTTTACCTTTAATTTTGAATACTGCCTTTTAAGGAATAAGGGGTGGTAATTTCGACTCAATTCTGATGGTTGTTTTATTTTACAAGTGATGACCATGATTTCATTTAGTCTTCAAGTATCTGAGTGAAATAAATTGGAATGAATGTTACCCAAATTGAAGTATAGGGTATGAACCCAAATTGAAGTTTCCTCGAATCCAATATATGAGATGATGGTAATCCTCGGCTGATATTTATGTACTATGCTCATGCAAATTTTAGCCCGAACTCCATCGTTTATAGAAAGGTTCGTTTAAGTACCCTCGATTTGGAGTATCCTCTCCAATGCTAATGCTCCATCCAATCTTTGAAAAATGATAATAAGGATAAGTTAGTTGGACAAAATGCATGATGAGATCAGCTTCTTAAACAACTATTATCTTTTCCCTTAAACACCGAGGTTACATTCTTCTTCCACACTCCTACAATCACGAGCAATAAGAGCTACAATACCTCAATTTCCTAGTTTACTGATATTGGCATTCACGTTTTCTTCGAGAGAGATGTTAGGCAGAACAAAGTTTTTGTTTTCCATGGCTCCTTCATGACCTAAGTCTACGTAAAAAAATATTCAGCTTATCTGGCCTATTAAAAGCTTTATTTATAGGACAAGCCTGACCTATTTTTAAAAATTAGAGAGCCTTGTATTGCCTACAGGCCTTGTAGGCCTCTCTCACGATATATTTTTTAAAAAATTTAAAAGTAATTTTAACAATTTGTAAAATATTCGCTTGACATTACAAGTCATTAATGTGTTCATAAATTGCTGCATTCTTTTACACGAGATATAAATTTTACTAGTGAGCATTAAAAATTTTACAATAGTAAAAAAAAAACTTAAAAAATATACTGAGCAAAGTTCCATTCATGCATGCACTAGTACTTCTCATAAGAAATAAAAAATGACAAACAAGAAAGAGTCAACATAATACCCTAGCTCTATAATGTATATCTGAGAGGAAAGAGTCAAAAAAATGGGAAAAATAAAAAAATACAATTACTAGATCAACCAAAGCTGAAATAAAATCTACGAGAGAATATCTTTCATTGAAATATCTTTAAACCACCATCAAGAAAAAAGTTGGTACTAATTGCCACCTAAAATAAATTTGGGGTTTATTTTTCTCATGTTGCATGAGAAAACAAACCCTTCCTACACACACAATAAAAAAGTGTGCCACTCATTTTTTTATTTTTTGTTTTTTTAAATAGGTGGGACCCACATTTAATGTATATATGACATGAGGTTACAATTCTCCAACAACATAAGATTTATTTTTCCCAATAAATATATCATTTTATTTTAAAAATTAAATAGGCCAGCCTACAAGGCTTTAGGCCAGACTTGAGTGAAGGCCGGCCTAAGACAGACTCAACGTAGGCTAGGCTAGGCCAGGCCTGACCCATTTACACCCCTATTTGGAGATAATACACAAGTTGAGAATAGGAGGCACATAAACTTGTAAAACTATAAAGGTAAGGAGGTGAAAGTGAGAAAGAAAATCGAGGGAACACGAATAGATTTAGACAAGTGAAAAAACAGGGATACTAAAGCTTGTCTGGATGAGCTTTTTTTCTCCAAAAATATATATATATTTTTTTAGAAAAAAACACTTACCAAAATCTGTTTGGATGCTTATTTTTTTTAAAAGCTAAAAATTTTAACTTCTAAAAAAAACAGAAATTAAAAGCTAAATATTTTTATCAAAAATGAATTTAAAAAAAAAAAACTAAATAGCTTTAGCTTTTATTAAAAACACTTTTAAAATAAGGCATAAAAACACTTTTTTTTAAGTCCATCCAAACGAGCTGACTCGGCCTCTGCATACATGTCAAATATAGTGAGTGATATTTAATGAATATCTTAAAACTATTCTATTCAAGTTTCTAACTCCAACACACCCTTTGATGGTCTTCTAGCCTACAAAAGTCATAATTAAGTAGAGACTCTCCAAAACTTAAGCCTATAAAGGTTTGCATTCATCATTTACCATGACATAAATTTTTTTTCTACACACAACATTTTGTGGCGCCCACACTTTTTGAAGCAAAAAAAAAAAAAATTAAGACACGCAAAACGAATCTCTATAACATTACACAATCACTTTTCTTATAATATAACTCTTATAAAATCCATAAACTATAGATGAATACCAGATAAAGCTCCATAAAATACACATGCAATCTACTCAAACCAACAGATGGCCAACACCATCCACTGCAACAAGTTGACTAAACCCATGTCCGTGCATATTACAATTTCATATTGCTAAGAAGGCAGTAAAAATCTCAGGTTCATTCATTCAAATAAAATTCTATAGTAATGACCTATGCTCAAACAGCTATTTCATAAATAGATGGTTCATATCACACTGTTGTTGAACATAACAGTGGTTCAATCAATCCAGAAAGTTATCCCGTCAAGACGAATGATCAAGAGCTTTTAAAGTCTCATGGACTGCCGAAAAATCAACGTCTCCCAATCCCAAGCTTCTGGCTTTCTTGAAAGCCTACAAACAGATTTTGAACTTCAGTACCTTACAAAACTTCTATGACAAGTCATTAAGCAAAAAAAATAAAAAAAATAAAAAAAATATATCAAATAAAAAAAGTGTTTCATCATTTTTTATTTTTTTATTTTGCTGATTTATGAAGAAACAAATGAAGCGTGTTGATCATCATCAGTATAACTTTATGGCCCTGTGAACCATTGAAGTAACATGCACCAAAAAAGAGTTTCAATTATTTACAGATGAACTTTTGATAACATGAATCTTTACAGCACCAACAATATGAATATTTTATTGGAAGATCAAATCGCCATATGGCATATGCAGTTCAAGGAACTGATGTTAGGTTAAGCAGAATCTTCCACTATTGAATAATTTTAACTGATTAATACTTTTGTAAAATGAAGGGCCGGCTTGGCTCAGTGGTAAGCATGCTTACCGTGATGTTCAAGGTCCCGGCTTCGACTCGGCCTCTCCGCAAAAAACGGGGGTAAGGATTGACTCGATTCCCTTCCCCAGACACTCACGCGTGGGTATTGAACTGGGTCGGCCCTTAATACTTTTGTAAAATAAAATCAATTTAAGCTTGTGAAGAATGCTTCTGTCTCTGGCAGGTCTGGAATATATAATATGGAAGTCAACCCAGATGTTCCATTGGATTGGTCAAAGGTTCACTTGGTGGATAAGTTACTCCTTTTCTAGTTTATAAAACAGAAACTTCCCTCCTGTGGCTCAGACACTTTCAATTGCTTAGTTTATGTTTCTTGCAATCACCTTCATTAGCCCCATGCCCCCATCATGTGCAGGATTATCATAAATGGAGGTACACCGGGAGCATCTCCCTAGGTTAGTCATAAAGGGGAGGTGCAAATAGTTTCTAAGTGAAAGACACTAGCCCAGTAGCTCACAAATAAGTTTCCTAGAGCTTGGTTTGGTAAGTTTAGTAATGTTTTGATTTCAGTACTAAAGAATGTGAGTTGCTCAACGGTTGATAAATACTCCTTGTTATAGCGATATGATATGATCATGGACAATAGCAGTACTTACAGAAGTTAAATTGTCTCTATAACAGACACTTCGAACTCAAAGGATGCATGTTATTATTTGTTTATTAAAATGGGAATATTAGGATCCAAGCCAACTGATAAACATGATCTTTAACACCTAACTTGAAATTGATCAGAAAGAGTAGAAATTTGATGCTTAGACTACATGAGGTTCCTAGAGTATTGATTTGATCCTTAAACTACATGAGATTCATTCTTCCTTGGCAATCTGAATAATCTAAATCATCACCTGGGCAAGTAATGCTACTTACACAACCTTACTTCACAAACCACAGATGTAGCTGCGTCTGAGTTTGACAAGGAAAAAAAGCGTTTAAGTGGGGTTACTTATTTAGATGCAGTCACGTTAGTAGTCTATGCACGACTTACGACTGTTCACTGGGATTGAAGTCATGTGAACTAAAGAAGCATTTTCTGATTGTGACATTTTTTGGCACAGAAAGAAAAAAAAAAAAAAGTATCACCTCATTTGCTGCAGCTGCTACAGGCATTGATACAGCATTCTCATCTCCAAGGGCAAGAGCCAATCTCATGTCCTTCTGCTGATGTTTCAGTGGAAAAGCTGGGGAGTAATTGTTTTGGAGCATTGTAGGTCCTTTCAATCTAAACATTGCGTTACTTATGGCAGCAAGATCCTGCACAAAAATATCCCAATTATGCTTAGAACTATAATAAAAGGTATCAATAAGAATCTTCCAGGTCACAATCACTTACCAGCACTTCAAGAAGAGTTTCAGGGCTCAAACCACTTCTTCCAGCTAGTGTGAGTCCCTCAGAGAAAGCATTCATCATACTGTAACAGACATAACAGACAGAATAACTAATTTCCATAACAAGACAGAAAATATGGACATGCAATCAGTTTGGCTTGCAATCTGGGAGAATTTTCTTGTTTGCAGATTCATAAAATGCTCTGAACTGAAGTTGGGACAATCCCCCTCCCCCATCCCAAATAAAAAATAATAGAAGAAAAAAATGGGAGGAAAAAATCACCTGCCCATAATCATGTTAACCACAAGTTTCATTTTTGCACCGTTTCCAACCTCACCCAGAAAGAAAGACTTCTTCCCCAGTACATCAAATGCTGGAAGTGCTTCCTCATACAATGCCTACATATAAAAAGAATCAACCACTAAAATTTAGTATACAGTTAAATACTATTTATACATACAGTTCTATATTTTCCTCAAAATGCAGTAGGTCATAACAAGGAATCTGTATGAGAGCACTTATACACATGGCTCTATCAACAAAATCCAACTTCATAACTATGCACCCAATTTCAACAAACAACAGACAACCATGAGAGTAATCCTGCAAACAACGGATACATTTATCCAACATTTGTTGAGTAACATTTAAAAATACCTTATCCCCAGCAGCAAGTATTACTAGTTGGCCATCTTCTGCAGGCTTCTTGCTACCTGAAACAGGAGCTTCAAGGAAGTAACCACCTTTTGCTTTGATTGCCTGTAGAAATCAGGTCTGTCAATTGAAACTCGTATATAAGGAATTCTTTCCATTTCCGTTTGAAAAGTTGATTATAAACACAGAGAATCAGCTTATGCATATAGCATGGACAAGCTAAGATAGATACTACAGCGAACTTTTGATTCATACATGCAGCACATAGCAAAAGAGAACTAGTAGATATTCAAACATTAATTTTTTATTTATTTTTTGGATAAAATAGCAGATATTCAAACATTCCACAGCGAGAATCAGTGAATAATATAGTGTATAGATTTCCCATTCCTATTTACAAGATTATGAAAGCTTAACTTCATTCTCAAGTATTCCTCATCCAAACAGAAATCCCCAGAACTGTAGACTTCCCAGCTAACTAAACTTCCTTGAGAGCAACTTTTAATGGCCAAATTCCAAATAATGACCATAGTCATATACTTATAATTAGATAAAAACCTGTGATGCTTAATGCTAGAAGAAGTCCCCAACATGCAAATTACAAAATGTATTTACATTATTCTTATTTCAATCTAGGGAGAAGAGAGAAGAGGGAGGATTTTGGCAATATTTCTCAGCTATGAAATACTTAGATAAAAAATATGGGAGACTCAATAATGAAATGAAATACAGAAAAAAAAATAATTCATAGAACATAGCTTGAGCAATATGAACAACGATGTCTAGCAACATTAGCAATTGCAGTCTCTCTTTTACTTACAAGTTTCTCTTTAACAACAGGGAGCGATAGAAAATTTTAGAAAAGTACCTTCACACATGACTAGGTTTTACATAAATCACAAGCAAAATAACTCTCAAACTGAATAAAGCAATTTTAATGAATATTAAGCGAAGGAGAAAGGCATTTTAACATCAGCACGGTAATACAAACCTCAGATATCTTGGAAGATGTATCAGCATCAACAGTTGACATGTCAATATAACCTTTTCCATTAACTTGCTCCAGAACACCATCTTTATCAAAAACAACCTAGAAAATTACCATAAAATGGAATTCAAGTAAGAGCAAATAAAGCAGTTCAGTTGCATGTCAAAAATAATATTCACAACCACTAACCGATAAAGCAGCTGAAGGATCAGATAACATTGCAATTGTATACTTGCATTTCTTGACCACAGCTGCAGGGGTTTCTCCAACTGAAGCACCATGTTTTACAAGTTCATCACACTACAATTAGAGATTGCAAAAGACACACGTTAGGATTATCCAGAGTTCAAAGCACAGGCCAAATTATTGGTTATTCAAATTAAAAGTTGGTCAAGCCTAATCTGAGTTCTTAATAGTATATAAAGTACATAACTTTCTAAACTTACTCTAAATAACTTTATCTAATATTCACCAAAAATACGTAAAAGAAAAGTGTGCGAGACCCATGTTTTCTTTTTACCTCTCTTCTATTCACATGAGTCCACATGTACCCCACACGTATTTTTTTTGTATATTTTGGTTAACATCAGATAAAGTTATCTACAGTAATTTTAGATATTTTAAACCCAAAATTATAATATCCAGATTACAAGCTATATTTTCTCTCTGTAAGGAGGTCAACAGAATACACAAATTTGCTATCCCACTCATCTGATATAATCTAAATAACATACACATCTAAATTTGCTAGGAATAATGGTTCAGCATATAACTTTCTGGATATCTTTCTAGAAGTACATGATGATAACACAAGAGAATAAACTATGTTATGGAACCAAAAACAAAAACCAAAACAAAATAAAAAGTACAAAAATTATCGAAACCATAATATTATAGAAAGAAATCATCACACACATTATTGAAACTGCTGATAGTGAAAAGTAAGAGGGAAGAAGACAAAAGTAGATACCTTGGAGAGAGTCCTGTTCCAAACAGTGACCTTGAAGCCATGGCGTAGCAGGTTAATGGACATAGCCTTCCCCATTATCCCTAGACCCAAGAACCCAATCTCCATCTCTCTCTCTCTCTCTCTCTCTCTCTCTCTCTCTCTCTCTCTCTCTCTTTCAATTTAGTTTTTGTCTAATTATTACTTTATTTTACTATTATTATCTGATAGAATTTTGATATAATTTTCCCCACTTACCTTTTTTGAATTAACACGATTTAGTTTTTGTAAAAATTAATATAATTAATATATTATAATTACAAAAATATTATTTTACTATTATTTATCTGATAGAATTTTCCTATAATAAAACATATAAATTAAATTAAAAATAAGTGTCACATGGAAAAATTATAAATATTATATATATTTTGTGTATACAAAGGGAAGGAATATATTATATTTTTAAGGAAAAAAACTTGTGTTTTTTATTTTAGAAATTTTTTTATGTCACGTTCGTATAAAAGTAAATATATCTAATTATAAAAAAATAGAAAAAATATTAACATAATTCATTTATTTTTATGTGAATATGACATAATATTTTTTTAAAACAAAAGTAGAAACATTAACCCTATTTTTTCTAGACATTAACTCCTTAATCTTAATAAAAATTAGCCTTTCATTATCAAAACTAGGACTCACAATGATATCCTTATCAACTAACCTAAACCAATTGGCATGATTAGAATTCGAACTTGTGAATGTGTCATAAGACACATGTCTATTACCAACATTGGATTGGAAATATAACTATTTTTTTTTATAGACAATAGGGTCATTAGCCCACAAACAAACCAACATAAAAAACAAAGACCTAACACAAAAAATTTAGCTACTCTATCAAGAGTAAATACTACTATATCAAGAGTAAACTATTACATAATTACTAACACCGGCAACAAGATCAGCCAAATATATAAGATGTATTCCATGCGGAGGCTCTTGAAGAATTAGCTGGTCATTTTGATCCCTATCATCCAAAATGTAGTTTGCTAGCTAGTCCGCACACATATTCCCTTCTCTATACATGTATGATTAATTCTAACCTGCTATTCTTTGTTGAACCATATCCGTATATGAGAAACAAGTTGAATCTCACAGACTGATGCACTTCCAGAAGTGAGCACAGTGATTGCACTAGATGAATCACTCACAAGAATCACATTTCGATAACCTTTATTCCACGCCATCTCCAAACCGCAAAGAATACCCCATAATTCAGCTCTATAAGAAGAACAAATACCTAATCTTTTTGCAAAACCACATAACCACTTGCCACTAGCATCCGTGATCAGGCCTCCACAGGCAGCATATCCAGGATTATCTTCAGCCGCACCATTTGAGTTTATTTTAACATATTAACATATCCAACTTCATTATGATAATTCTCAAAACTTTACGCTAATCATATATTAAATTTAAAACTCCAAAATAAAGTAAATAAATATTTTATATTAAGAGTAAATTAAATTTATTATTGAAATTTCAAAAACATTCAAAGTACATATATCAATATTCTTTTTCAAAAAATAATAATAAGAATTGTCTCAATTTTGAAGCTTTGTGATCCTTTTGACCTTGTTTTTAAATTTTTTTTTTTTTATCACTTTACCTTCTTTCCAAATTATATACCAATATATCTTTATTTGAGCGCAAGTTAATCGAGTAACTAGGCAAAGCAACTAAAATTTTCAATTTTTGATCCACACGTTTATGATTCAAACCAAGTTCCTAAAGAGTACAAGCATAAATGAATTTGGGATCACGATGGGTATTTGCGGATTCAAAATAAGAAAAATCTCATCCGAGTTTTTTATACCTTACAATTGTGTAAATTTTGAAAAGGCATAACTTTCCGCTCTAATCATATATATTTTTTGTGTGAGGAATTTCTCCGGTCACCGAAGATAAAATTATCTCCAGTGAGCTCAAAATGACATCATTTTGAGACAGAAATTAAAGTGTTTTTATAATTATAATATATTGTAGGATTATATTAGTCTTTATTATTACAATTTTTTAATCTTATAACTTAAAATGATGTAATTTTGAGCTCACTTGAAATAATTTTATTTCGGTTACCGAAGAAATACTTTTTTAATATTTTTTTTGTCATAACTTTTCCAGCGGGGATTTGGCTAAATTTTTCTTCACAAAAAATGCTTTCTTCATGGGTTTCGAAAATGAAAAAACAAATGGACATAAATCTTCAATGCCACGTTAACATAAATATGCATATAAAATTTACTTTAATAAATTTAGTTTAGGGTATAAAGAATTTGAACGAAGATTATCTTGAAAAGCAATAAATAATTAAACAAAGACAGATTGACATATAATTATAATGAGATAGGATATTTTTATTACTAACTTTTTTTATTGGTAATTTATTATTTTTTTTATTATCACTCTAATTATCATTATATTTAAAAATTATTTTTTTTTCTCCTCTGTTCATTTAGCTTTTCTTCTAATCCAATTATGATTAGAAAAATTTGGTATTGTTATAAAAAAAAAAATTGGTATTAAGAATATCTTGCTCATAGTTTAGATAAAAAATTAAAATTAATATATAATTTAAAAAAGGGCGACAAAGTAGTAAATTCAAAAAAAAAATGAGGGCACAATCAATCCCACTTTTGCAGCTAGCGATGTATCATTTCAAATTTTGAGGTGGAGGCAGCACTACCGCTTTGCATACCCATTTCTGAACAAGTTATCAAGGTAGCATCATAGCAATAGCATAACATGAGATGAACAACAACAACAACATTGGATAGTGAGAAGAGTTGTGAAACCATTTATGTTTTTGAGTTTACCATCACAATCACCCTCACAACTAGTTTCCAACATGTCTGAGAAGAACAAGAGGAGTACGAGGAGGAATGGTATTGGGGTCAGAAAAAAGGCACAAACTTTGGTGGTGGAAGTGGAAGACATAGAGGATGCAGTGTCCTTCACCAAAGACGAGACACATAAACTGAGGGTGGCTCTATTGGATTGGTATGACCATAACCGCAGGGACCTTCCTTGGAGAACCACCATAAACCATGAACATGAAGAAGAAGTGGAAAAGAGAGCTTATGGGGTGTGGGTCTCCGAGGTTATGCTGCAGCAAACAAGGGTTCAGACTGTTATTGCCTATTACAACCGTTGGATGCAAAGATGGCCCACCATTCACCATCTTTCACTGGCTTCTCTTGAGGTTTTGTGCTCTCTCTTTCCATTTTTCTTTATAAAAATTGTTCTTTTTTGTGTCTTCTGCAATTTGAAGGGTCGGCTTGGCTCAGTGGTAAGCATGCCGTGATGTCCAAGGTCCTGACTTCTACTCGGCCTCTCCGCAAAAGCGGGAGTAAGACTTGACTCGTATGTCCTTCCCCAAACACTCACTAGTGGGTATTGAACTGGGTCGACCCTTTTTTAATTTGGAGGGGTTAGGTGACATGCTGTGATGTTAAATTGTTAGGAAGTTAACTTGAATGCAAATGTTGTGTTGATCTATTTGGGTTATGGAAAATGACAAAATATTGTACTTTGATGCTATGATGTTAACAAGTTGTAAACTTTCGTGCTTCTATTGAGGTTTTCTGCTCTCTCTTTCCTTTTTTGCTTATAAAAGTTTATTTTTTTTATTTTTTTATTTGTATATGTATATTTTTATCTTCTCTGAATCCAACTAGTTTGAGATAAGTGTGATGTTAATACATGATGATGATATTTTTTATCTTCTGCAATTTGGAGGGGTAGTTGAGATGCTAAGATGTTACATTGTTAGGAAGTTGTGGACTTCAACGCAAATGTTCTGTTAATCTGTTGTCAAGTCCCTCTTTTCTTTCTTTTTTCTTTTTGGTTATGAAAATTGACAAAATATTATACTTTGATGCTATGATGTTAACAAGTTGTTATATTTATTGCTGATGATTTGATGTGATGGTTCAAAATTCCAGTTGATATTTTGTGAGATTTGATTGGTGTATTTTAACAAAATGTGATAAGGTTACTCATTGTAAAATAAGCAGGAAGTAGCTGTGTGATACCACTACTTCGGGATGGTTGATATTTACTTCAATAATTGTGGCGCCGTTTTTTATCATTAGAGCCAAGATTTGACCTGAAATGAGATCTAAATATATTTTCTGATACAACAACAGCTTGGCATAGCGCGAAGTCGATAGACAACAGGTGAATATTCCTGTACTACCCCTTGTTGGTCCCGAGGGATGGAAGAGGCTAACTTAGCCGAAAGATGGTTATCGAAGTAGGAATTTATGAATTACAGTTGTGCAAGAAAGGCTGTTGGAGTTTTGTGAAGGCAAAGTGGGCTAAACTTAAGGATAGAGCTTGTAGAATTTTCCAGGACATATAGGAACCTCTGTACCCTTGATTTGTTTTTATGTGCTTTGGCCTATATAGATAGCAATAGCAAATTTGATTCCTTTGTTTTCTTTGTGTGCCTGTATTTAAAAGTACTTGTTATTTGTAGACTCATTGTGTCCTCACCATGCAATTGTTGTCATCTTTGTGCAGGAAGTAAATGAGATGTGGGCAGGTTTGGGCTACTATCGAAGAGCTCGTTTTCTTTTGGAGGTCCTCTCTCATTACAACATTGAATTTCATCACTCTCCATTGTTTATCTTGCTTCTTCTTTAAGATTTATCTAAAACCTGGAGGGAAAGGCATATTTTTTACTACATCCTACAAGTTTCCCTAGTAACAATTTGGAGCCTGTTTGAATTTCTAATGGCTAATATGGGTGTTAAACCTTCATCACTTTATATTTTTTTGCCTTCTTAGTAAAAACAGCTAAAAATACATATAGTGCATGCATCAAAATCTCATATAATGGATATTGCCAAACATAGCTTTAATAGAGTATCAGGAGTTTGTTTTGATCAAAATCTTGAGTTTCCAATAAAAAACCAAACCATTGCTTCTGCTTTTGATATCCTCAATCTTGTGTTAAGAATAATGAGATGGTAATTCCTACTTAAAGAAAGTAAAGATATAGATCAATAAGAGAAAAGCATGATTTACTTATGCCAACAGTGCTGGAAGGTTTGACAATATTCTTTCCATTTCTTCTGTTAGGGGGCAAAGAAAATAGTTGCAGAAGGAGGCAGGATTCCTAAAGTGGCTTCTATGTTACGAAAGATTCCTGGAATTGGAGACTATACGTCTGGAGCAATTGCCTCTATAGCTTTCAAAGAGGTGGGGAGTTTTGTGATTTTGGTTCCTGAAAAGTATCTTTTGGCTATTGCTCATGCATTAAATTATCAGGTGGTACCTGTTGTTGATGGAAATGTCGTAAGGGTGATTGCTAGACTAAGGGCTGTTTCCGCAAATCCAAAAGACTCAGTTACCATTAAGAGATTTTGGTGAGTTTATGTGAACTTTTAGAACAAATTATTCAACTATGCTTTAACATATATGGAGAAATGCTTTTTTTCTTCATTTTTTAATTTAATGATTTTGGTATATTTCAATTCTCACCAGATATTCAAACCTGATTAATAAATAATGGGCAAAGTATAAGTTTTTCAAGCATTATATAACATATCTATATTTATATTTGCAAAGAAAATAACAATAAATACCATTATGAGTAGTTAGAAAATCATTTCTGATTCTTTCTTGCCTTCCTTAGGCACAACTAATGAGGAGACACATACATGACATGAATAATTCAAAAGAGTGAGGGTTTGAGTTTCTTATCTGACATGATTTGCCTCTAAATAATGTGTCTTCTTTTATTGGCTGTGCTTAAGGCATATGTAAAGAATCAATTCAATCTAAAAGCTTAAGCTGTTAGGTGAATGTCACATTAATGATTTTATATTTATCTAACACTACATAGGAAAGGTACACATGATAGGCCATGGGTACACCGTGTTTTTACTGCTTTTATTATTGGCAGAATCTAATTATTTTATAATCAGGGCTTATTCTTTTTCTTTACTTTCTTTTTTCTTTATTTGGAATGGAGATTAAGGAAATTAGCAGCTCAGTTAGTGGATCCTCTTCGTCCTGGGGACTTCAATCAGGCTCTCATGGAACTTGGGGCAACTCTATGTACCCCTTTGAACCCAAGCTGTTCCTCATGTCCAGCATCAGAATTTTGTCATGCACTATCAATTGCAAAACATGACAGTACAGTAGCAGTTACAGATTATCCTGTTAAGGGTGTGAAGGTTAAACAAAGATCTGATTTTTCTGCTGTATGTGTTGTTGAGTTACTTGGAGCTGAAACATTGTCAGATGAAAACCAGTCTACCAGTAAATTTATTCTTGTAAAAAGGCCCGATGAAGGATTGCTTGCTGGTCTCTGGGAGTTTCCATCTGTCTTGCTGGATGGAGAAACTGCTCCATTGGCTCGAAGAGAAGCAACAAATCGCTTCTTGAAAAAAGTTCTCAAAATTGACATCAGAAAGACTTGCAATATAGTTTTGAGGGAAGATGTTGGGGAGTTTGTTCACATTTTCAGTCACATTCGTCTCAAGTTGTATGTTGAATTGCTAGTGTTACAGTTGAAAGGTTTGAGTCTCTTTCTATATGGCATTGCAGTTTAAAAGTTAAATGTAGTCTTTTTTCCAGATCACATTTATTTTACTTAAATAGGTTATTCTGGATATTCATAACATTTTATCATTATTAAATCTTGCAAACTAAATTTTATTACCTACTCATTGAAAGTAATGAAACCTTGAATTTTGCTATAAGGACAATGAGCATCCAGGGGTTTAGCCAAAAGTTCCTTCCTTGCATCTCAATGAATAGCATTGCTACTATTATATCTTTCTTTCTTCAACTTCCCAGTCATAATTTTAGTCATAATACAGCTCATAGTTAGAGTGTCACAAGTTACTTGTATTTGGAAATTGAGTGAGTTGGTAACTAATCATCTTTTGACTGGCAGCTATTTTGTATTCTCATATCTTTGAATTCATCTAGTATATGAGATTCTGTGGTTTAAAGAAGACTCTAAAAATTGGTCTGCATTCTGGAATATAGCCTATAGATGGGCATGAAAATGAATAAAATGATAACACTGTACACATCAAGGCTACTTTTCTATACTAATGTTAATTTTTTCTTCTGGAAGGGGGAGTCCATGATTTGTTCAAAAGCCAGGACAATGAAACTACAACCTGGAAATGTGTTGACAGCAGTTCCCTTTCAAGTATGGGACTGACAACCAGTGTAAGAAAGGTAGAATGCTGCACTTAGCGACCCCATGCTTAATTCTTTTCAATAGTAAGCTGCTAGGAACCCCAACTAGATTGAGATAAAGGTGTTGTTGATGTTGATGTTGAGTAAGCTGCTAGGAACAAACCACCACTCCCCGTTAAACCCGACTATCGAGTATGGGGTAGAGGAAATCCTTATACGCAGCCTTACCCTTGCATAGTTGTAAAAAGGCTGTTTCCTGGATTCGAACCCATAACCTTTCAATCATGAAGAAACAGTTTTACCACTGCTTTGGTTCGCCCCCTTTCTGCTAGGAATAAAACATATTTCGTAAATACTTAGAAAGGATGCGTTAACAACTTAGGCAGCATTGGGAGCACGGATAGAATTGATCTCTTTGGTTCTTCCCTTTCTAGTGGAACCCAAATGTACCTACCGTTTTTTAACCTCATGTCATGATTTTTTTTCATTAAAATTATATGTTGCAATGTGTGTCTTGGCAAAGTTAGAAAGCAATTGATCCTTCTGTATATTTTGTGATGTAGTAAGAGAATTTGCCAAACTGCTTCTGTTGAGTTAAGGATTAAATTTGAAGTTTCTTATTCTTCTCCTTGCTTTATATCTTGATACCGTATTTTGGTGTCTTGAAATTGTTATACTATTGCAGGTGTACAACATGGTTCAAAAATTTAAGCAGAAAAATCTTCCTTCCAACCATGTGCCAACCAAAAAGAGAAATAGAACTACCAAGAGAAACAAGTCCAGTTGAATCAAATTTGCTGCATTGTGATTATTAATTTGCTGTATTTAAACTGAAAAACGGATGTAATGCTTGCATTTTTAATTGTGCAAGGTACTTTTCTCGCATGACACCTTTCTATTTGAATATGTGATATGTATGGTTTTGAATATCTTTGTTATACTGTTATGATTCTCAGTAACTTTAAGGTATCAATGTACGTAAATTTTTTGGATTTCATGACCCTAATGATTCCTTGGGACGAGTTAGGGCCAGGTATTTTCATGATCTGAATAGCAAAAGGGTTGTATGAGACTAATTGACGTGATTATTAATTTGTTGTATTTAACTTCAAAGAATCTTTTCTTTAAATTCTATTCTTTTGGCTGTTTGTTCATTCTCAGGCTTATATTACCACTTGAGTCAACCTTTGAGATGAATATTTGTAAATTTTGTATTAGAGAGAGTTGTTAGCAAGATATCAAGAGGACAAATCTACATGGCATAATTTATTTTGTGTATAGAAAAAGGGTTTATATCACACTTTCATCATTGGTTAATCTATTTCTGTGAAATTTTTATAAAAGTATATTATGTGCAAGACATTGTCACATCTTCTTAATTTAGTAATATCTTCAATGTCAAAGGAAGTTTTTTTCCATGAGTAAAATACCCTGTTATATCTGTTTAGTTTATCACACACTTTCATCACTGGTTAATCTATTTCAGTGAGATTTTTATAAAAGTATATTGTGCAAGACATTGTCGCATCCTCTTAATTTAGTAATATTTTTGATGTCAGTCAACTTTTTATTTATTTATTTAAGTAAATTGTACTTTGTTATATTGAAATTTGTCGACATGACAGTAAATCTCAAAGTTGACCAACAATTACATCCTTTTTTTTCCCCATAAATGACTAATTATGAACTTTTACTCAGCTAAAGTATTTTTAAAATAAAAAAATCACTTATCATCAATTCTTGAGTACCTCTACATATATTATGATAATAAATTTAAAAGAATATGAATATTATGATTTTTTTACAAAATTAAAATAGTTTTTTCAAAAAATTGAAAAAGGTATAACTTAAAAAATATCACGAGGAAGATATAATTCATACATGTATTTATTTTGCTCTTATAAATGGGATATATTAATAATTAAAAATATTATTCTTTTCTTTTTTGGTTTTATTTATTAAGGCTTTTATTTTAACAACTTAAATATTGTATTAGGATAATTCTTTATTAATTAATTATTACATTTTCTCTCATAATTCTCAATATCATAATTCGCTTTCCTTTTAAAAATAGCAAAACCAAAATAGAGAACTATCCTAACTTCAGATGATATTTTAATTAAAAATATTACCCTTTTCTTTTTTGAAAAAAAGTTTTAACTATTGGATTTCCTCATGATAATATGACATATTTATACAACTCTTCTTTTTTTTTTTTTTTTAGGGAAAATTTCGTAAAATAACAAGTTGAAGTTGTTTATGATTTGTCTATGGCAATTTTATTATATGCGGTTGAAACTCACTCACTCATTACTTGTCATTAGTGGTGACTGCTTCTGCCACTACTTGTTTTGTACTATAGTGTTTCCGAGTTTGTATATTTATTTTTTTCTTAGATAGATAGATAGATAGAGAAAAAACAGGCAGAAAAACCAGTGGTACATATTGTCTCAAGCACCATGTGGATCAGAGGGTTCTTTCATTTTGTTCATGCTTTAAACCATCAACAAACCAGTGACAGAAAAAAAAATGGTTGGCGATTAAATACAAGAGAAACAAAAAGAAAAGAAACATAGAAGGAGCATTAGGAGAGGAAGAATGCAAATGGCAATTTTGTTAAGAGGAGGATCACTTGGAGATTCTAGCTTTCGTTTGTGTTCATTAACTTCAACTTCTTCTTCTTCTTTGCATGTCTCCCAGAATGTTGTCTTACCCACCTCATCATCATCACCAATACAACCTTTGGTATGCTTCCCTTGATTATGCAGCTCCATCTCAGATTATAATTTATGAATATTAATTAATCAAGGGGAAATGATTTGTAACTTATATCCTTTTATCAATTTATAACTATGTATTATATAATATTATTGAAGACATTATTTGTTAACGTGGAAAGTGGAAAAAGTATAATTTTAATATTATAACTATGTACTACCATTGGTACATAGTTATAAATTGTCAAAAATTGCTAAAAGGACATAAGTTACGTCCTTACACACTTTTAACCCATTAGTCTATTAAGAAAAGTAATGTCTTTTAGGAGTGAGTTTTTGAATTTATTGTGTGTGTGTGTATATATTTATTTTTTCCTGTAGTTTTAGCTTAAAGGGTCCTTGTGTAATCCAATTTTGTATCAAGTTCCACTTTCAAAGTTCACTTGCATCTGTATTGTTTTTGATGAGATTCATCTAATGTAATGTTCAATTTACACAATTGAAATATTAGGATATTTATTGTAGTAATAATTTTTGTTTTTATGATAAGTTTCTTTTCAATATCTGTTTTTCTTGTGTTGCAGATTGCAAGTAAATTAAAATCAACTAACAGAAACAAGATAACCTGTTCTGCTGTTCAAGAATCATCTACTAGTACATCAGGTGTCTTTCTGCATTAACATAATAAAAAACTTTGCTTTGATTTTCTTTTATTTGTCAATAATTTTGCACTCAAGCTGAAAATGATTAGTCTAATTGAAACTCTAATTTCTGCTCTTAGCTACCTCTGAAACAAAGGAGGAAGTAAATGCAGCTCCAAAAGCTGAACCAGAAAAGAAGCCTCCTGCTAAAGCTCCAGCTAAGCCTCTGCCTCAGATGATGGAGGAGGATGTGATTCCTTCATTGAAAGCCATATTTGAAGCCCAAGAAGATCTCTCTAATATTGAGCTAGTCTTTCAGGACAATAAGGTTAGTGATGTAGCTATGCTACCTATGTCACTCTTCAGATTACTGTCTTTGTAATGATTGCAATTTAGGCTATATAATGAGGTAGCATATTAAAGAGGGCGAGTCTCGAGCAATGGTAAAACAGTTCCTTTGTGATTGAAAGGTCACAGGTTAGAACCTTGTAAATAGCCTCTTTGCAATTATGCAATTGCGTACAAGAATTGTTCTCACCCCACCCTTGCTAGTCGGGGTTTAATAGGGAATGGTGTGGTTTAATGAGATAGCATATTCTCCTTCCATTACTTCTAATTTCAGCCAGTTTTGAGCATCAAAACCACTCAATGAAGTTCATGAAGCTTTACATTATTGAATGAGTTAATTCATGATATTTGATTGGTTATGATTGACAGTTGGAAGGTTCTTTTTTGAAAAAAGGCAATCCCCATTCATTTTGGGCCTTCTTTCCCACTGGATTAACTGGTATGTATATTTTATGTTTGCTATTGAGAAAGTAGCACTACACTACCATTGAGTTAAATGCAAATGTAAACAAATGCCAGCATCATTCTATGCTTGAACAGGTCCAAAGGGGTTTTCTCTGTCATCTTATAACTCAGAAGCAAGCACTGTTGAACCATTTCTTATTGATGAAAAGAAAATTACTGCAAGACACATTATCTTCTGGATTGAAAAACGTTTGGCAGCACAGGGGATCATTCCTGTATGGAAAGATTAATATCTTAATAGTGAAATTTCATTTTGGTTGCAAATGTGTAGCATACAATTCAATATTCTCTTTTCCCTTGTTGGCTTAATGACTATGGTATATATAGTGTTGTGTTGATCAATGTGCAATTGTATATGCTTTTATATTGAGCATTTTGTTGATCAATGCACAAGGTTTTTGACTATTTGATATTAGGATATGTTTTTTTGTAATCTTGTTTTAAGATTTCCCAAGGCCTAATGGATACGTGTAAGAGAACATAATCCCAAATTGAATATGTTTTCTTTATTCTATCCATAAAGAGCATGCTGTAATAAAGAAATTTCCTGGAAATATTTCAAAATATAAAGGAGCTCAGGATTTTAAGCTCAGATGTTTAGACTTACAAAACGAGGAGTGAGGAAAAACAGTTGTTTTCTATATTTTTTTCAAAATAAAAAAACAAAAAACAAAATACCTCACCAAAAAAACAGTTATAGAAAACATTTTTTATAAAACTAATTTTATACTTCTAGTGCATTTTCTACATCTCACTTCTACAATATTGAAATTGTTAAATCGAAATATAAGATGGTATCCGCAAAACAAAAATGAGAAGAAGATACAGATAATAGATTCTATTTTCATTTATTTTTCCTTATTTGCACCACATGAAGCAGGTGGTGTGGTTACATGCTTTGAAAATATATAATAAAATTTGTATAACTGTGGTGTTGTATCTGGTGTACTTTTACTCATTTAAATTATATTTTTTAATTTACACATAGCCTTACAGATATATAGAGCATGCGTTTGCGGGTCAAATTCCAATTGAGTCACTGATCAACTCAAGCTATTCAGTTTGTTCAACCCTACTATTCCACTATCATATTACTTCAGCCGATTATTCGCCAAATTTTTAGAGCAATGATATAAAAGCTAAAATTTGCATCTTCTATTACAAAAATAAATAAATAAAATAAATTTGCATCTTCAACGTTGGCATATCAAACTTTCCTTCAAATTTTCTCATATTGCATAAGACAAAATTGTCTAATACAACACACAAAAAAGTGAATAAAATCCATTTTTTTATTTCTCTCTTCTCCTTGGTGGGTCTCATCCATTTTTGTGTGTGTGTTTGTCTCATGCAAATGAGAAATATATTCCCCATAATAATAATAAAGAAATAAAGAAAGAAAAAATTTCAAGTTCATGTGTTGAAGCAAATATCCAATTGCTACAAGGTAAAGCCACTAAACGTTAGGCAACAGATGAAATTGTTAGTTCTTAATATTGCATATATCAGTTGCAGAACTAAAAAGTATAATATTAATAAACATCGCATAGTAAACTTTGCTTCGTTCTGTTCATTTTTTTTCCTTACTATTAGCTAATCTCCCAGAGGAACAAAAAATTTGAAGGTTTGCCTCAGGAGTCTGATTTATTATGGTCAATTCTTCCACAAACATTTTGAAGCAAGCATCAAGACCTTAAAACCTTGCAGACAGCATTTAACTAGAGCTGAAAAAGATATCTAGCTTTCAACCTGCCAAAGTAAATGAAAGCTTTATCAATACACTTTAATGCAAATCTGAACTATCAAGAGCACAATAATAAGAATCAAAATAATTGCAACTGAAATCCCTCTTCCCAATTTCTCTCTCAATCTCTAATTACTAGCAGAAAATATTATTGGTTTGAATCTAGATGGAAAGAACAAATATCGACTTGGTATGCACCTCCCTCTAGCGTAGAATCAAGTTTTGGCATCTTTCATGTGTTATATAACTAGATTCTAGATAAGCACAGACAGAAGTTCAAGTATTCACTGTACCATAGAAAAAGTAAAAGGGTTAGTGGGATTGAAAAGAATGTAGCCAAAGCTCATGTACTGGACTACTAGATGCATTCTATGAAACAAATATTACACTACACTTTGGCCAGATGCATTTATCAACAAAATTCATAAGACTAGCTTAATACCAAGAACGAGGGAAGCAAATACCGAGAGAAATCTAACATATGAAATGAAACACCAATGAACAACTAGTCAGGAAAACAAAAAGTTATAAGAATAATCAAAATTCAAGGAGAAAATAAGAAGGCATTGCTGAACTAATAAGAAAGCATTCAGAACCATGGTGGTAAAGGGTCGACAATCATTGAGTCCAAAGGCAATGCAACTCCTTAACCAGTACATACCCAGTATAGTTAAAAAATATGGCGAGACCATAGATTTAAGAGTCACCTAGGGCATGTGTCTGTCATTTCCCCCCACAATCAGCCTTTTCCAGTGAGAAAATGTTTCATTCTTGGAACAACTCCCAAGCAATTGAAAAATAAAAAAAGTACTGAATTTCATTGAGTAAATAAAAGTCCCCACCTTAATGACAGATGTAACCAGTCTAGTTAAAAGTACATAGTTCAGAAGCCAACCCATGACAGTGATCATAATTTATTGGATGAAAGTGATTTCTTTTATGGCAGTAGTCCAGTACTTACAGTTCAATTTGACTCACTACAAATTGGTGGGTTCAGTTACATGGATTAATAGATGGCGTTGGACTCTATCAACAAACTAAATTTTCAGCAAAGCCTTTTTTAATAATTTCTCCTCATGTTATCTTTTTTTTAGGTCTTCCTCTACCCATCTTGATCAGAGTATGAAGCTATCTTCCAATTGATCCACTTTTCTCACTGGAGCCTCTATTAGTCTTCTTCCCACTTGACCAACCCACAAAGACAAGTTTTCATTATCTTCTCCTCTATTGATGTAAATCCAACTTTCTCCTAGATATGTCCATTCTCAATCTACACAGCTTATTCACAAAAAAGTTACAAGGGTAAGGTTGCACACAATTGATTTTATCCCTACCCTCGTAAAGACGACAAGCCTGTGCACTAGGGTTTGCCCTTTATGTTCATTCCAAATCTTATTCATCTAATCAGTCAGCCATCTTATATTACTAATGAGTATTATATGATGCAACTAACAAAATTTTGCTGTAAATAAAGCACGATTCCCATAGTCCTTTCCAAAAGACAAAGGATGTTTCCTTGGTCATTGATTCAAAAACTTAACACTTAACAAAAACAAGCTTCTAACATATACATAAGAAAGATATCAGAGTAAACATTCTGAATCTAAATAACACACTATTTTGCATTTGAGAAATCATGTTGTGAGAAAGAGAAATACCTGATCCGGAAGGGAAGTGTGATGATTTGGTGGAGTGGATTCAAGGTTGGAAATTCGAGCTTGGAGAGAATCAAACTTGTGGTTCATGTCAGAGACAAGAGCGTGACGATTAACCCACAGATCCTTCCAAACGAAATGGGAAATCACAGCAGCTGAGGACGTGAACCCTACAGTGAACCATAACAATCGAGTACGCATCATCGTTTCTTCTTCTTCTTCTTCTCAAATCACACGGTCACCACCGCACAGCCACAAGCCCACAACCGTCTGGTGTAGATGGAACAAGACACAACCTAATGAACCTAGACAGCTAACAACGTTGGACGCCACCCTTCAAAAACTATAAAATTTATATTGGTGTCAAAAAAATTACCACTCTACTACTAACTGCTATGATAATTTAGCGGAAAATATAATTTTAGTTATTATTATTTTTTTTACTTTATTATTATTATTAAGATAAAATACACTTATTATAGACATCATAAAAGGTATGCCATCCTTTTGTTTTAAATAGATAGGTCTCACATTTATTATATCTATAATTCTTTTTCCCTTGTAAACGAAAATAGGTTGTAAATATAACATTCCTCTAAGATAAAATACACTTATTATAGACATCATAAAAGGTATGCCATCCTTTTTTTTAATAGATAGTCTCACATTTATTGTATCTATGATTCTTTTTCTCTAGATTTTTTTTTTTTTTTCTAGATAAAATTATTATGTGTAGAATTTTTATGTTTATATTAAATGATAGATAATAAACACAACTTTTATACATGTATATGTTCATGTTTTTTGTTTGTTCCAAAATGACATTTTCAACCCCAGTGGTGGGCACAGTTGGTAGTAGACTGTGCCCCCAAGAATCATGACATTTTCAACCCCTGGGGTGGACATAGTTGTAGTGATGGAGCCGGCATGAGAGGTTAGTAAGTGCCAAAAAATTCAGTCAGTGCTCAAATAGTTACGGTTTTTTGGTTACGAAAAAAACGTGACTAATTTTTTAAAAAATTGAAACAGAATTTGCTACGTTTCAAGTGTGACTAAATGAACGTGGCTAAATAAGCCGATGCCAAAGCACCTGCAGGTCACAACGTGGCTCGACCTCTGCATAGTTGGTAGTGGACTGTGCCTCCAAAAATCTGGTGTTGTGTGTTTGAATCTTGGTAAGCTCTTGGGGAGAGGTATATCTTTGCCCTTAAAGCCTGCCTCGAGGGATTAGTCTTATTCCCTCTCCGATGTCAGCCGGTCCAAGAAGGAGCTCATGGTAAGGGACCACTATCAATGGGCTAAAGCTACATTAACCATAGTAAGTGGGTCTGACATCATGTCTCACGACATTGAGTTTATGGGTTTATCCACTTTACTTAGCTCATTACCCATCAACGTGAGACTCATCATACTTGAATAATCCAATAATCTCTCCCTCAATTGTGAAACCCAAAATTTGTAAGCTCCTCCTAATGATATAGCCTTAGGTATTCAACCCACCCCCAGCCAATCATTAGGCTAGCTCGAGCCCAAACCGGCTCTCTTAGCACTGCCAAGTGGGTTCCAGATGGAGCCCATGGTGAGTGATTACCACCAATGTGCTAAGTTAGATCAACCATATCTAGTGGATCCAACATTATGTCACAATCCAAAATCTTAAGTCATTAGGTTCATGGGTCTATCCACTTCACTTAACTCATTACCAACCAATATGAGATTCATTACAGTTGAATATTCCAACAGAATGGAAATACCTCCCAGTAAAGTACCAAAAAAAATAAAATAAAAAATGACATTTTCATAATTTTTTTAATAAAAAAAACTAATAATTTTAGTATATGTTTCACATCGGGACAAAATATATTTGCATATCAATTTTATTAACTTAAAGTTATTAGGACCGGTCTATTAGACTCAACTTATTTTAACACTATTTTTATGGTGGAGGCTACATGATTATTTAGAAATCATATATATTCTTTATATACACATGATTAATCTTACACCGGATTCATTTTTTAGAATATTAAGTCTTACACCAAATCTGAATCGTTGATTATATATTCTTTATCTTACACCGGAGTATCTATACGGTTAAGATTTATTAGGTCTCACTCATTAATTAATTTTTAATTCCCAATAAATCTCAACCGTTGGATGCACGGAAATCAACGATTCAGAATTGGTGTAATATTTATTATTCTTACACTGGTGTAAGTTGATCTTACCCCCATATTCTTTATTTATTATTAATATATTTCTCGATTAGGGTCTAATTTGTAAGTCTTGTTGTCAGATCAATAAGTTTAAGGGAGTTATTAATCTCATGTTATTTGAGATAGTTCCTCATGTGTGAGATAAATATATGAGGTCCATTATATAAAACAAAAATAATTTTTCATACATTGTTAATTTTTTAGATCAAATTTCATAATAGAAAATATTTTATTTATAGATTAATTTTTCATATTTAGTTAAAAAAAGTAAAATAAAATTTGAATTAAAAAAAAAATGTGTTTGAAAATGTTGACCGTGTGTTAGACACACATCAAAGCATTAACCGAGTCTGGGACGCATGTCGAACTCGAAGTATTGATCGGATGTCGAAATATATTGGCCGATGCATATCAGAACATGTCTGATGCAATTTTTTTAAAAAAATATATTCATGCAATAGTGCTGAAATATGAGATAACTATATCCTTAGATATTCGCCCCCTCTTATTATGAGATAGAACTCTCCTAAAGCTTTGGTAATTGGTAATAAGATTCTTCCCCGTGAAAGTAGATACCTAAATTTACTCCAGGACACTTCACCAGTATTTTGTTGTATCATTATTAGGAAAAATGTCAATCATCTAAAAGGATGTCCTTTTAAATGAATGTAATGCATTTTTTTTTTTAAATTACAAATTTTTTCTTCTATTCTCTCTTTCCCATAATTTATTCTTTTATCTCTCTTAAAAAGATATAAATATATCCTTTAAAAAGACAGGTACTTTTCCATTATTATTAATTGTCTTAATCAATGGGTGCACTTTTCTACTCTTAGCCAAACATTTTAGTTTAGTTTTACTGGTACGACAGATCCGAAATGCAAAATGAGAATATCCGAATATAACAATGAGAAATGTCAGAACATAATTTTTTTCTTTGATAATTTTTTTATTATCAAATAAAAATTAAATAAAAATCCTAATAATTACTGGACCTAACATGGTGTGTGGGAACTCGAGATTGGTGCAATTAATTACAAAAATGAAAATGTGTAATTAGCCAATCTAATTTTGTCATTGTCCTTCCCTTCGTGTTTCATTTAAAAGCAAAGCATTCTTCCATTTGCAGGGACAAAATCGTGAACAATGATGCCTCCTCAAACGCTTGTTCCATGGCTATGGCTATTGCTTCTGGGTATGGTTATGTTTGCGTGCACAACAACTCCAGCACGCGCCATGGTGGAGCTGGAGCGTGAAGGAGGAAGCCGCCAGAGAGAGTTTGATTATTTCGCTTTGTCATTGCAATGGCCTGGCACTTACTGTCAACGCTCCCGCCATTGCTGTTCCTCTAATGCTTGCTGCAGAGGGTATCATAACTATCACTTTCCCCCCTTTTTTCTCAATTTCAATTTTAATTTTAATTTTAATATTCATTGTTCAACTTTACCAATTAGCCTTTTTTTTAATCAAAATTGGAGTCTGATTTTTGTTGTTGATAAATTATATTAAATGTATCACAGAATAAGTCTGATTCTGTTTCGTAACTAACCAGGCCCTCTCTTATACAAATATAAAATCATTAATATATGTTCTTTTCACATTATTCTTTCGTCACCGTTGAGATATATAAAAAACCATAGCCTCATCCAACAGCTTAAGCTTTTGGGTTGAATTTGTTCTTTACATGGTATCAGAGCCTCGTGTCCCGGGTGAACTTCGCCGTCCCCACTTTCTTTCAAGTGGAATTTTTTTGTTCGCACAGGTAGGTGGGCCTGTGTATTGTCCATCCTTCGAGTCCAGTGGGCTCTCGTATGAGAAGGCGTGTTGAGATATATAAAAAACCATTGATGTAGCCTCACCCAACAACTTAAGCTTTTGGGTTGAATTGGTTCTTTACGGTCACCAAATGGTCATAAGTTCAATCCTCACCGATCCATTTTATTAATAAAAAAAATTAAATATCATGGAATTTTTTAGCATAAGTAGATTGACCTGATACATCATCCATTCTTCGAGTCTAAGTCTAATGGACTCTCGTCAGGAGGCGTGAGAAATATAAAATCATTAATATTGCCTCAACGAATGGTTTGGGTTGAAATGGTTGTCTACACTTTCTGTTATGATTCTGTTTCTCTGTTACCATTCTGTTTTTCTGTTATGGTTACAGTTGTCTGCGGTTAGCCTTTTCTTACCATCTATGTATCAGTGTACTCATACTTTGTATGGTATGGTATTATGAGAGTTCATAAATCTAGAACCTTTACCAAAGTGGAGCTTATTTCATCAAAATTGGAGACTGATTTTTGTTGTTGATAATTATATTATATGACAGAAGGATTGAAACTCGGAAGAAAGATAATAAACATGCTTCAATTTTGACTATATTCTAATCTTTACCATTATGGCATCTTATATAAAGCATCTATAAAGAGACTAACTTTTTCTTCTTCTCCTTTTCAGCTCCAACTCTCCAACAATATTCACCATACGTGAGTATGAGGTTTCAAATTACTGTTGAAAATTTAGACCGCGGCGGAATAGTTCTTTCTTGTTTGTTTTGAGTTTCATAAGTTGCAATGGCTTTGTTTCTGAGCCAATTTCTTCTTCTTCTGAGTTGTTGATCATCTTGCTGGATGTTGAAAACTGTAAAAAGGGCTGCCAAGTGCACTAGGCTTTCACTTTTTGTTTTTAGATTGCTTTATTTGTAAAAAATCAAAATTTGTTTTGTGAGTTGAATAGTTTATTAACCTTTTTGTATATGTCCCTTCTGAGTATGGAGATTCCTGCAACAAATATCTTAACAGATTGTATCTACTTGTATGATAGATGGACTCTGGCCTGACTATAATGATGGAACCTGGCCAGCCTGTTGCTCTAAATCTAGATTCGATCCAAAAGAGGTAGAATTACAAAACCTTAATTTGAAAAACTTTTTGATCACATATATTGGTTTCCATGCTTTGACTGATTGAAATTTTGAATAGAATGAAATTGATTTACCTTTCGGAGTTATACCAGAAAGTTCTAGTAATTCCTTTTTGTTTTACTGGATAATTAATATTAAAATATTAACTATTGATTGAAGAAAGCCTAGAAACTTTTTTTTCTGTTGAAACTGCAATATTTTAAACTTTTTCACTGGTGGAATGTTTGTGTTAGAATTACTTTTATATACCATTAGAACTTGGAGTCTTCTATTAACTAGTTGCATTAGCACTCCATTTCCACTTTTCTAAGTTTTGTTGTTCCATCTTCTGCGTAGATATCGACTTTGACTGATGCTTTAGAGCAATATTGGCCATCATTGAGCTGTAGCTCACCATCAACATGCAGCGGTGGAAAAGGTTCATTTTGGGGTCATGAGGTGCTCATTGAAAATTATGGACTTTCTCATTTAGCCTTAAATTGTTATGGAATCTAATGTTTTTCTTTTTTTTAATCTGTTTTCCTGGGGCTTCCTCGATGGTACACATTGGCAGTGGGGTAATAATCTCTTATAACTTTTGCTTGCTTACATTATATAACAAGTTTGTTCAATGTTTTGCTTGAGAGTAATAGTTGAGCTGTTTTCCTAAAATCTGGTATATTTGCATAGAGTTGGTTATATTAAATTGATGCAAAACAATGTGTTCAAAGTTTCAAATATATTATTATTGGTCACTTAATTTTCTTTTCAATCACATTGTTTAATTTTTTTCCTGCTATTTTGTTTGAAGCAAAATCATATGGTTTTCTTGTACTAGTGTTCTAATTTTCTAATATTTCAATTTCACTTGCAGAGAAGCATGGAACATGCTCATATCCTGTGATTAGAAATGAATATGATTATTTCCTGACAACGCTGAATGTCTATTTCAAATACAATGTTACAGTAAGTTCGTAAAGCATAATCTTTTTTGTATCTAGAAATTTCTTTATTGTTTTTGTAGGCAACGAGCTCATGCGAAATAATAAGTTAATAACAGATTGTATTTCTACTTTTTTGGTCCATAGCTTATTCTCATTTTTCCTCCCAGACAAAATATCAAACTTGCTTTACTGAATACAAGTACTTAGGAAATTAAAGGTTATTTCTATGCAGCTGTTATTTTAAAATGTTATCTTGCCCCCTCCAACCACTCTAAAAAACTAATAAAATTTGTCTACTGATTATTGAGTTAGTCAACCAGTGACTCCCTCTCCAATTGATAAGATTTGTATGTTGATTACTGAATCAGTTAATCAGTATCCTCCCTCCAGTTGATAAAATATGTTGGTTGATTAATGAATTAGTCAATCAGTGGTCCCTTTAGCCTTGATGTATATGTGAATATGCTTGATAGTGGAATTTTATAAGTATTCAGGGTTGGCCGGATGCTGTAGTATGGTCCAAATATATGCATGAAGGTTTGAATTAATAACAAAATTTGCTGGCTACTTGGCACACCATCTTATCTATTGAGGACTTAAAAATCTATGTGTTATGTGGATTCCTTGCTGCCCTGTTGTAGATCATTAAAAAATGCTGAACTGGTTTGGATCTTATTCTGTTTTTGAACTGACAACCAATTGTGTTTGCAAAACATTTCATTGTAAAGACCAAATGCTTACTTGCATATACATTGGAGCATGCTCTGACTATTGTGCTTTTTAACATTTCTCCAGAGAGTTCTAAATGAGGCTGGATATGTTCCGTCTAATACAGAAAAGTATCCCCTTGGAGGCATTATTTCTGCCATTGAGAATGCTTTCCATACATCTCCTTTAATAGTTTGCTCAAAAGGTTCCATAGAGGAACTTCGCCTATGCTTCTATAAGGACTTCAAGGTTGGAAATCAGCTCTACTCTGCAATATATTTGACATATAATAAACTAAAAGATGTGTAAATATTTGTCTTTATTCACTATTAAGAAATTAAGAGTATTTAGATACCATTTGACAAGATAAGAGCCACTAGTTCATTCTGCACTAGCTGGTATTTTCAAATATTGATATCACTACTGTACTTCCTGATCAGATTTAAAGTAATATTGCATAAGAACTGTATGTAATAGTTGTGATATCACTGAGATGTTCTAGACCCAGTGCCATTTGACTTGAATTTTGTAAATTTTGTGGCAATTTGGTTTATTTTTAGAAAATGAAGGAAAACCCTGACTGGTTAAACAAACTTTCATGGGCATTATGAGAGTTCCCATTACCTTGTTTATTAATTCTGTGATTGTAAGGTGTCCTATTCAAACACAATAATTTGGACAGCATAATTATTTAACAATATATATTTTTTTTTTTGTGCAGCCACGAGATTGTGCTGTTGGATCCGACATTAAAATTGACATGGTTACTTCAAAAGGATCATGTCCCAAATATGTTAGCTTGCCAGAAATTGCATCCTTAGGTAAGTTCATTACTGTTTCATCTTTATATTAGTATAACTATATTGCTGTTTCAGTTGCTCAACTTAAGTATTAAAATAGTTTGCTAAAATTGACATAGAAGTGGACTGATGGATTAAGGATGAAGGAAGGAACTGGCCTATAGTCTATTCCAGTTAACATGTACTGAAGGATATGTTTGGAAACTGGTCAAAACTCTCTTGAACTTTGAATAATTCTGAAACTGGTTGACCTGAGGCCACTTAGAGGCATGGGGCTGATCAGTTATTTCAATACTGATTGAATTATTGACACTTGGTCAATAATTCAATTTATTTATATGACTGTTTTGCAATTTGATTTATTTAATTACAAGTCATGTATACTTTTCAACATGCTGATTGTGACTTGATTAATTTATACATATGTCTCCTTTGTCATTTTGGAACATCCGAACAAGAAACTTGATATCGCTTTCACACAAGCATTCTAGATATCTGTATTACTGAGAAAGAATGCAATTTTATTTTTTATTTTTTTCTGAGAAAAGAAGAAATTTCATTAAAGAAAAAAAAGAAGTACAGCTAGGGATATGATAAGAAATCCTCCTAATAAGGTTCGAGACCTGGGCATAAGTATGAATCAAGGTTTCCCAATCTTTGCAAATCCAAGATAGCAACACCCTTGAAGTAGTCCTGGGCATAAAACGAGAGAGAAGCCAAAAACTGTCTTGGGGGCCAAGAAATTGTGTGTTCTTCTCCAACCACAGCCGGATCCTTACACTCTCACCCTGGCCACCTGGCTGAAAATAACCAAATAGAATGGGAATTTTTTGGGTACAATGGCATTACAGAGTTTTGAGGCTTTGACCTTAGCAAACTATCCAAATACCTCACCACTAGACCACTCTTATTGAGTGAGAATCTTGGCTACCGTACCGAGGAAGAAGTCTATGTTTGATACATGGGTATGAGATAACCACAGGCATCACATATTCCTCAATTGTGCCTTAAATGCATCATGTTCCGTCGACACGTGATACCCCTCATAACATGTGGAAGGGTATATGTAGAAATTCTAAGTTGGATATTTTAAATATGCTAAGTGCACCTAAACAGGGGCATAATACATTTCCAGAAGTGTAAGCGGACTAGTAATTAATATGTCAAACAGGAGATTCCTAAATATCAATGCATCCAACTTGTAGATGCCTGGGATTCCTTAGTTGGATCAGATTGTGGATATAGTTCAAATTTATAGCGTGGGGGGATCGGAAAGGGCTCTCTCCTTTAAAAGGGGGATGTGCTTTTGACTCGGCTTCTGTGCAAGTAGTCCATAATTTGTAAGGGTTTAACTTTTCTTATGTTGTAGGATTGTAGGAGAGAAAAAATGTAGATAGAAGTTGAATGTGGGTCATAATTTGTAATCTGCTGCTATTCTATGGCTGTCTACTTTATCACTACCTGTTTCTAAATTTTTACTTAGTTGAAGAAATTTCTCTTTGCTTTGGACATAGCTTTTAATGTGATAATTTTTTTTATCTGGTGAATTTAGCCCAACATACAAACAATAATAATTATATTGGATTAGAAGAATCCATTGCATTTTATCAATTTTATAATCATCTCTGCATCTGTAGGGAATGATTCGAATGATGAGCTTCAGAGTTGGGTGTCCGATGAAGATGATGCAGCTCTTTAAGGTTAAGGTTACGGTAGAGTGCTTGTATTTGTAAATTTCTGTACCTTGCGAAGGAACAAAGCCATGCATAAATTTGTTCTGATGTTGTACCATTTACCAATTTGGATACAATAGAATAAAGTGAAGAGCTGGACATTTGGGTTGAGATCTAGCACAGCTAAACTTAGCCGGAAAAATGAAGAGATGGCTGAATGTATTATTTAGGATAATAGGATCTATCTCCAGCCTGCTGCCATGTATTTGGGGGTGGGTTTTATCCGTTTCTTTATTATTGTAAGAATGTACGATTATAACTGTACAATTAAATATGTTGTTGTATCATAAGGAGTTGCGATTTAGTTAATTTTTTTTTTCTCTTTTTCAACCGTTAATTTCAAGTTAATCCTAGGTAATCAAATAGGTAATAAGAGTAATAAGATTAAAATAGTAATAAATATAACCATTTTTTCTTTAATATCATCATATAAGTTCGAGCACAAATGAAGTTCGTTTTCTCTTTAATTAGGTAGGAGATGTCCTGAGAACAACATTAAATCATTTGCAAAAAATTGTCATTTAAATGTCATACAATTTACCCATTGTTTTGCCCTGTTATGTAATGTAGAATTCCCCGCACCATGTTGGTTACAATATGACGACAATCATTACATCATTTATTTTTCTTTTTCGCTTCTTCAGCTTCAATAAGAATAGTAAGACTCCTAAATATCTCCAAATAAATCTAACTCGTGCTTATCATATTTTCAAACACACACACACACACACTCACCAATAATCATAGAAAGACAAATGAAGGCATCTCTAGAATTCCTCTTAGTTACTTTTCTTGGTTCATTCTTCCTTGCAAGGCCACGAGCTGACTCATGCACCAGCAATCTGAACATCAAAGATCCTATCCCTTTTGATACAACAAACCTTCACTGCCTTTCTGTATGGGATGCTCAAGGCTTCATCCTCAGAGTAGGTGCAACATTTTTTTAACTTCATAACAAATATATCCTTCTTATTCCAATATCACCATATATACTAATTATTACTGTGTGCATAAATTTTGCAGTATGTTCATACATCTGCAAACATTTGGAGCTTCATTCTCTCAACCCCAGACACAAATTCTTACATAGCTATGGGGTTCTCATCCAATGGTAGCATGGTGGGTTCAAGTGCCATAGTGGGGTGGGTGGCATCCAGAGGAACCAGTGGAGGGATAAAGCAGTATTATCTAGGTGGGAAAACACAAAATCAGGTGGTGCCTGATAAAGGCAACCTACAAGTTATAGGCAATTCAACCTTCATCACTTTAGAATCCTCTCGTCTGTACATGGTGTTTCAGTTAGAAGCTACTGAACCTTTGTCCTGGTTGATATTTGCCACTGGATCCACTGGTTTATTCCCTGCAGCACCGAGTTACACACTAACAAAACACCTAGACAAGGTTTCCACAAGAATAGACTATTCAAAAGGTTAGTATAAATTTAGTATTTAAGTTGTGGCTTCATGAATTCAACTCCTAGTCATGTGAATGATCTCAATCATTCATTTTTAAATCAATGGTCAGTAATTAAACTATTAAAGTGACAACTTTCACTTTCTTATTATAAGTGCAATTTCTATCTAAGAATGAATGATTGAGATCTTACACACGAGAAAATCTACTCCCATTTATATTTTTTAAAGGATAATCAGTTGAATAATTGGGGCAGGATATTCTTACATCGATGTAAGAGTTAGAAGTATTACACTCAATCTTAATCATTAATCCACTTGTATCAATGACTCACATTACTAAAAATTTAGAGCCCTTAGATATAAGTGGGATCTATGGTCAAGATTTAGAGTGTAAGTTACGCTGGTGTAAAATGGTCCTGACCCTGAATAATTAATTGTCCATGAAGCTATAAAAATCAATTATTTTCATTACAATTATGTAAATTATAACTAAGCTGTAGTTTTGTGTTTTGTAAACCAAAAATGGGAAAGAGTATAGCTTGAGCAGCGAAGTTGACTAGTAGATATATAATCAATGTGTGTTTTTTCTTGTGCTGCTTTCCTTTTTCTTTGATGCAATGTAAACATCAGTATGATTAGTGGCTAATGGTCAAGTACACATCATTATAAGTCATTATGTCTGTGGTTGAATGTTGATGGCTTACTATTCAGAATTCATTCACCTAGACAAATTATAGGTTAGGCATGTATAGAGTGGGTGAAATGTTTTATCAAAAAACAACAACGAAGCAGAGAAGAATAAAAAGTGGAAGAACCTAATGTTCACAAAGGATCCTTGTAGATTTTGCATTCAAAAACACACACAGCTTGGACTGCACTTACTTAACGGTTAATATATATACACTTATACAGAACAAGATAAAACTGAACCTACACTGAGAGAGAGAAAATAACAGTCAACAACCGTAACAATACTCTTTAGTCCTTACTTCAATAGATTCCTCGCATACTTTTTTGTAATATTCTGTGACTTAAAAAGTTATTGGACAACAACCGGATCGAGTTCATTTGAAGCAATATGATGCTGGAATCAAATTTTAGTGAGATCTAATATTCCTTTTTTCCTCCTCAGACCAAGTTATAAATCTTCTTTATTACACAGAAAAAAATAAAATAAAAATGCTCATATATGATACTTTGTATTAATTTAGCTACACTAAGAAGTTTTAGATGATGGTAATGACAGAATCATTTCATGTAGTTTAATTAAAAAAGTTGTATCATTGTTCTATTTTACCTATCAGAAAATGATGCTAGTTATTGCTAGCACCTTTGGCTGCTTTTAATGCAGTTTGAAAGAAATAATATTTATTTATTGGGATTAATAGATAACTCTTTTTTGTTTAGTTATCCAAAAAAAAAAGGAAAGTACACATCATGTCATAGAAACATTAAATATGTGGCCAATAGTTTTTTTTTAAGCAAAAAACATCACAAAGTTCGATGAATCTGATATTCATTCTTGCAACATGATATAGTTCTAAATCCCTTATTTATTTCTGTTTATCTTTGTTAAGAGCATGATACATATACATATCTGCGCAACTTAGTATGTATACAAATTTAATTAAGATCGTTTTCGAACTAAAACACTTAATAAAGTAACATTAGACTTTTGGGTACACTGAAGGCATACTGACCCAAGAGAAAGAAATAATAATAAAAAGAAGTTGAACAATTAGTGATTAAGAGTTTAAGACTTTGACTACTTTTGCGGAGGATCTAATTACCATGTCATCATTATATTGTATCAGAATAATAGAATTTTATTTCTTAATAATATTGAAGTTAATTCCCAATTTAAACTTTCAATGGGAGAATGTACTCTACTCGAAAGTAAAGCATAACTAACAAAGGATATCCCATATTTTAGGCATGATAAAGTTTGATCAATCATATTTTTAAAATAATTTATATCATGAATAATAGGTTGACTAATGGTTTAAGTTAGCATTACACCTAATCTACTTAATCAAATATGGTCATAATTATTGATACGCTGCCAACAATACCATTGTGTGTTACAATCATTCCCTCTTTCTTTTTATTATTCAAATAGCAATACGTTTCCTAATTTAACAAACCTCACGAGTCACGACTACGTTTACAAACACATTGAGCATAAGCAAGAGTGAGAGAAATGAAGACATATGTAGCATTCCTCATCTTCACAATTTGTTTCCATGCTTCTTCAGCCCAACTTGGAGGTTCACAAGTGGATGGAGGAAATTCTTCACAAGGAGATGGTAATAGTTCACAACTAGACACCTGTGACTCCAAGCTAAACCTCAGTGTTCCTCTTTTCTTCGACACAACCAAGCTCAATTGTCTTCCTGTTTGGAATTCTCAAGGATACATCCTTAGAGTAAGTGCATTACTCTTGAACTTCACCACTTAATTGCTTTATCAAGAAATTTGAATACCAATCCTTGCAATATCAATCATATCATAATGATTGTGACAAAAATATTGTGCTAGAGAAATATAATATAAAAATCATTGATGCACCTTTAGTTGTCAACTTGAACTTTTAGATGAGATAATCATTTATTATGGTATCAGAAACTCAATGATCGTAAGGTCACGAGTTCAATCCTCAATACTTACACTTTTTAGTGAAATTCGAGGTAAAACTTAAAAAAATAATGGATTTATGTAATATCTACGTTTCAGGTTCAAATGAATCTTGCACGAGGAATTGTGTTAGACAGATATAATATATAAAAACCATTATCTGATCTTATTTTAAGACTAACTTTAACATAATTGTCATCTACACAAATTAAGATAAATATATGCATAAACTATATATGCAGTATTCTCAGAGTTCTACAAACATATGGAGCTTCATTCTCTCAGCCCCAAATCCAAATTCTTACATAGCAATGGGGTTCTCTCCCAATGGAGGAATGGTGGGTTCAAGTGCCATAGTGGGGTGGATCTCATCCAATGGAGCTAGTGGAGGCATGAAACAGTATTATCTAGCAGGGACCACACCAAACCAGGTGGTGCCAGATAGAGGAAACTTACAAGTTCTCACCAACTCAACCTTAATCACATCACAGTCCTCACGTTTGTACATGGTCTTCCAGTTACAAACCAACCACCCTCTGTCCCAGCTTATTTACGCTGTTGGACCCAACGGTATCTTTCCTTCAGCACCAAGTTTTGCACTAGCGCAGCACCAAGACAAAATTTCCATTACATTGAATTATGCATCAGGTTAGTCAAACAAACCATGCATGTTTTTTTTTTTTATTTAAAAAAAATTATAATAATATCATTTATATAAGCTTTTAGGATGGTTAATTGTTCTAATATGATATTAGAGTTATTAGTCTCAAATTTCATCCTTGTTGTCCCAATTCTTTTAATATATAATATAAAAGGGAAAAATACTTATCCTCTTAAATGACACAACTTATGTCATTTTACTCTCACAAAGATGTGAGACCTACACCTTTATATTTTTTGTCCACTATCTCTTTCTCTCATTTAAAATGACACAACTTTATCTCTTTTAAAATGATACACACTTTTCAGATAATAAAATGTAGGGGTTTTCGTTTGTCCTTTAGCATGACACAAAAAAATTTCCTACACACGTAACATTTTGTAGTGCCCGCAATTTTTAAAGCAAATAAATAAAAAAAACTAAGACACGCAAAATGAATCTTGATAACATACACAATCACTTTCCCTACAACATAACTGTTATAAAACCCTAAAATGTATTGAAAAAAAATTATACACAAATGTATTGAAAAATATAATAAATCATATTCATATGTCTTTATTCAATGACTTAAGTTTTTTAGAGAATTAGTTGCGTGATAATTTTTTACGTATTTATAAGCAAATCAATAATTAGTTAGCGGAAGGGTGAATCTTATATTTACAACCTATTTTCCTTTACAACCTCTTACAACCAATATTTTAACCGTTGATTTCCGCCAATCAACGATTAAGATTTTCATCAATAAGATTTATTAATTAATTATTAATTTACAATAAATCTTAACCATTGATTGATGGAAATTTTTAAGATATTGGTTGCGTTATAATTTTTTAAAAAAAATAGATCAAATATAATCTCTCCCTAGCGGAAAATGAGAAGAAAATTTAACATGGACATTTTTTCCCCATTATTTAGTGGTCAATAATGCTTGTAGTAGGAATATTTTTGCAAAGATGAATGTTCATTTGCAATGAAGAAATGGTTCGTTGGGAATAGAGTAGCTAGGTGGTTGCTTTATGATATTATCTTCATAAAAGGGAACAAAAGTCAAAAGAGGATTATTCTAGTGTTGACATTTTAGTTGGGTTGATTTTGGCAAATGATAATTGGATCAACATGGCCCATTCTCACTCTCAAAATAGACTTGTGTGGTGGTTTAGGGGTTGTTGAGAGGACATTCTTATCTCATTTTGCTAAGAATAATTAAGTTGAAATGTAAGATCTGAATCGACCCTCTACCAAACCAAACCCATCAGTGTGGGTTTTTTTCCTCTTTTGGTAGGGTATTTATGTCAATTTACGTGTATTATAAATTACAAAAAAGAATAATAGTGATATAATTATGTGATTATAGTCATTTTCTAAATTGACTGATAATTTAACAATTGCTACATAAAGTATCTTTATATTTCATAATTTTTTCTTCTAAAAATCTTGGAATGTCTTGCACTGTTATATTTAACACTATTTTTTTTTTTTTGGTATAACTATATTTAACACTATCTTATATTATAAAGGGATGGGATCTTTTGACACCAGTGTCAAATTTAAAATTTGATAGCTCATATAAGAGCCATTAGATCAAGAAAAATTAACGATTCTGATTTGTAAGCATGTGACACCATTGATCTTTTTTTATCTAACGGCTCTCAAATAAGATGTCAAACTTCAAATTTGATACTAGTGTTAAGCATCCTACCCATGTTATAAAAATCTTGTTTATAATTTTTTAATTTGAAACAGGTTCAAGTGGATCAGTAAACCCAAATATGAACCTGAAAAGGATCCATGGGGTGGTGAATATCTTGGGGTGGGGCATCCTAATCATAATGGGAGCAATAGTTGCTCGGCACTTCAAGGAATGGGATCCATTTTGGTTTTATTTCCATGCATCAGTACAATCATTGGGCTTTGTTGTAGGAGTAATTGGTGTAATTAGTGGGCTTGTCCTTAATAATGAACTCCATGTTGACGTTACACTTCACAAGGCTCTTGGAATCATCATTCTCGTTCTAGCTTGTCTCCAGGTATTTTTGCATTTTTTGGGCCTTTTGACCCTTCTGATACAAAAACATAAATCTATTATTGGTTTTAATTTTTTTTTTACATTTTTTTTAATTTAATACATAAAAATGTATATGTTTCACGGGGAAGGATATTGTAATAACCAAATTGTGTTACTACCAGTCAATCTCACCGTTAGATCAATTTTGTTGATCCAACGGTTATATTTATTTTCATCTTTGTATGGTTATGATTGGGGTATTTAAAGTGAAAGCATTAAATATGGGAAATCATAACCATACAAAGGTGGAAATAAATATACAATATTAAATTTGGAAAATCATGACCATACAAAGATAGCATTAAATATGGGAAATCATAACCATACAAAGGTGAAAATAAATATAAAGTATTAAATTTGGAAAATCATGACCATACAAAGATGGAAATAAATATAACCGTTAGATCAATATAATCGATCTAACGGTGAGATTGATTGGTAGTAACATGGTAGTAACACAACTTGATTGTTACAATATCATTCCCCATGTTCCACTCACATTATATTGATGAATAATTTATTAAAAGAATTAAACAGTAATATGTCTTGAATTTTATATTAGGGTAGAGTTTGGTTCAAGTTTTTTTTTTGGGAAAAATGTAAATATATATTAACCCAAGAAATAAACAATATAGACCCCGCAAAATCAAAATAAAACATATGCACTCAGTGCAAGAGCCGAAGCTAGTCCACTAGGGGCATGTGCCTAATACAAATGTGTCAGGTGAGTGTGTCTATAAACAAGAAATTTAATCTTGTTAGTAACCTCATCAACCAAAAAGGGGACGTGTTCAAATATAAGCAAATTTCTGGCCAACCAGATACAATAAACTGTCATAGCTATGACAAGGCAACGAGTCTTCCCCAGGTAACCGGATGTAGCTTTAGCCCGAACAAGCTGGTTTACACTCCTCTGAAGAGAAATAAAGCTGCGAGTAATAGGGGACCATTCACGCACCTCCTTCCAAACACGGATGGATGAAGGGCAAAGAAAAAACAAGTGCGCATGGGTTTCATCAACCGTGCGGCAAAGTGGGCAAGTGAGATCCATATCCAAGAAATGGGCTCTATCTAATGTGAGGAGCCTGCCCTTCATGGCCAACCAGAATATGAATGCAACTTTGGGGGGGGGGGGAGAGCCGTATTCCAAACGACCTTATGCCAATAGACAGTCAGCTTAGGATGTCTGAAATACATGTAGGCTTTGCTGGCAACCAGATTATCATTATAAGTCCAGGAGCCTAAGACTTGCACCGCCTCATCCTTGTGGTGCTCTCGCTCTAATATAGTATTTCTAATGAAAATAATTTTCTTAAACAAAGGAGAATCTGAGGAGGAAGGAGCATGGTCCCAGATGTTACCTCCATGAAGGTACTGGCTGTGGACCCATTTAATCCAAAGAGAATCTTTTTTGGCATGTATGTCCCATAAAATCCTAGCAAGCAAGGCGAGATTCCACTCCTTAAGGCTGAAGAGACCAAGGCCCCCTTCTTGCTTAGGAGCGCAGATATCCACCCAAGAAACCAAAGGCTTTGACATACTGTTATTTGGCTTACCCCATAAGAAGTTCCGGCAAGTAGCATTGATCCGATTAATAACAGACACAGGGAGGGGGAAAATACCCATCCAGAAATTAGCAATTCCCTGAATAACTGCTCTGATAAGCTCCAGCTTCCCTGCATAAGATAAAGTCTTTCTATTCCAACTATGCGTAAGGCCCATAATCTGAGATAATAGTGGGTCATAGTGGATAACATTTAATCTAGAGGACAGCAGAGGAACCCCAAGATACCTGAATGGGAATGCACCCAACTCGAACCCAGTGAGACGTTGTATCTCGGATAGAGACTCATGATCCATGCCAGCAGCATAAATAGCTGATTTATCAGTACTGATAGAAATGCCCGATACAACACAAAAATGGGACAACCTAGCAAATAAAGTGGCAATAGAAGGCACATCTCCCCTAGAGAGGAGCATAATATCATCCACAAACGCCAAATGGGAAATATTTAGATCACTGCAAGCCGGATGAAACTGGAAGTTTATGTTATCCTTGAGGCAACTCAGGTCTCTAGATAGATACTCCAGACAGAGAACAAAAAGATAAGGAGAAAGGGGATCACCTTGTCTCAGGCCCCTACCACCTTTAAAGTGACCGTGAACCGCTCCATTAACCACCACACTAAATGAAGTAGTTGTGACACACTCCATGATCCAATCAGTGAATCTGGGAGGAAATCCCACCGAGCCAAGAACCCAATTAAGAAAATTCCACGAGACAGAGTCATAGGCTTTCTGAAGGTCAACTTTCAGGAGGCAGTGAGGGGAAATCCTCTTACGGGAATACTTTCTAAGAAGCTCTTGGATGAGAAAGATATTATCACTCATGTTCCTATTCTTTAGGAATGCAGTCTGGAAAGGACCAATAATCTTTTCAAGCACAGGCGCAATACGGTTGGCAAGAATCTTGGAGATAATTTTATACAAAATATTGCAGCAAGATATCGGCCTAAAGTGCTTCATATGACTGGCTTGATCAGACTTAGGAATAAGAACAATGAAAGCATGATTTAATTGCTTGAGCAGCTTCCCTGAAATAAAAAATTCATTCACAGCATCAAATATATCATCACCCACAATGCTCCAAGCTTTTTTGAAGAACCGGGAGTTATAGCCATCAGGCCCAGGGGATTTGTTATCATCCATAGAGGAAAGGATATTCCACACATCCACTTTAGATATTGGAGCAAGTAAGTTATCAAAGCAAGAGCTTGGAACCTTAGCACCTGTATCACAAATGGCAGCAACAGGGGGCAATTATTAGTGTGAGCATGAAACAAGTTACTAAAATAGCTAACAAAGGCCCCGGCTATCTCTGGTTGAGAAGACGTGGATTGTCCATTTGGTAGTGTGATGGCAGCAATAAAACGAGCATGGTGGGACCTCTTAGCATAAGCATGGAAGAAGGAAGTGCATCTGTCCGCTTGGGTAAGGTACCGGTTCTTCATTACCTGGGCAGTTTGTGAATATTCAGCCTTGCGCAAATTCATAATAAGATGCCTGCTCTTGTCTGCAACACATAACAGATTTGGGTCAATAGGATTAAGCTGGAGAGCAAGGAGAACCTGATTATATTCAGCCTCAGCTTGATCAATTCTAGTTGACAGGCCTTTGAGCTCCAACTTGGCAAGAGATTTCAACGGACCCTTAAGAGCCTTTAACTTCTTACAAAGAACCCACATCTTGCAGCCTACAAACTGGTGGTCCCAACCCGCGGCAGTAACCTCCAGGAATTGAGGGAGAGCTGCAATGGCATTGTTGAACCGGAACGGGCACTTGGTTCTCACAAAAGAAGTATTGGTATTAATAACCAAAGAAGCATGGTCAGATACTGATTCAAAACCCGAAACCTCACAGCTAGAGTTTGGAAAATTAGTACTCCAACTGAGGTTGCAAATAACTCTGTCAATTTTGCTCCAGGTCCTCCCATTCGTCCACGTGTAGAAGGCACCATGGGAATTAAGGTTTGTCAAAGCCAAATCAGAGTAGCACTCTATGAAGTCTCTGGTCTCATAGGCTGATACATCTGCACCATGCAGCCGGTCTTGAGGGGAGATGATGTTGTTAAAGTCCCCCAAAATAAGCCAGGGAGTGTCATTGGAAGGAGCTAAGTTAACCAATGAAGACCACATAGCTCTCCTAGCAGAAATAGAATGAAGCCCATACGTGAATGTGATCAGGAACACTTTGTTAGATTCCTTGCACACACACGAGCAATGCATAGTTTGGGCTGTACAACATAAAACAGATAAATCAGATTTATTGGGATTCCAAAGCAAAATGATCCTACCAGCATTATGGGAAGCCAAATTATGAGAAAATTTCCAATCCTTGAATTTCCTCTGCATGATCTTATTAAGAGAAGTAACGTCCAGCTTAGATTCCAGAATTGCCATGATATCAATCCCTTTAGAATTGATAAAATTCTGCATCTTTCGATGCTTTAGAGGCATATTGAAGCCCCTAATGTTCCAAGAAGATAAAATCATAATGATGGAGAGGGGATTGGATCCCCCACACCCGAGATAGGATTATTTTTATGACCTTTACTCACTGCCATAACGGCTTGGGCATTGCTACTGTTGCCTGAAATGGAGCCAAGGACCTTCGTTTTGTGCTTCTTCACCTTCTTATCCGTTGGTTTGGCAGGTATGATACGGTGAGGAACAGACACCAAATGGGATGCTGGCTTAACAATTGGAGAAACTGTAACACTTTCAAGAGGGGACAAAGGCAGCTTTGGTATTTGTTCAAAAACTTTATGCGCAACATTATGCGCACCAGCAGCTACATCCGTGATAGGAGGAAGAGCAGCCACGTGGACCAACTTCTTCACCGTCTTAGCTGCTTTGCCAGCTAGCTTGGAAGCAAGCATCTTTCTCACAGTAGTTCTAAGTTTCTTCCTCTTCGATCTGGATGAGACAACCGTGAATCCATCATTAGTAGGGATTGAGGGAGTACCAAGTTGTAAAGGGTTCTGGTCTTCCCTCAATTCCTCTTCCCAAACAGACTCAGTTTCTTTCAAGACCTGAGATGAATCTTTGCCTTTGGGGGCGTATGTGCATGATGCCACTTCATGGCCTATAGTTTTGCAGTAGGAGCAAAACGATGGCTCATTTTCATATTCCACCGGTTGCTCTAGCAATTTTCCATCAGGCAATTGGATGACCACCTTATGAGAAAGATCCTTGGATGCATCAACCTCCACCAAGGCACGGGCAAAGGATATAGAACCCGTGGTGGCTGTTAGATGGTCCGTTCTTAGTGGCTTGCCTATCTTGCGAAGAATCTTTCCAAGAGCTTTCTTACTCCAAAGATCCAAAGGTAGGTTCCTAAGCTTGATCCAAACGGGAATCTTGCTAAGCTCCTCGTCCCCAAAGTGGAAGAAGGGAGGCATCGGCTTTAGTAGGAGAGGACTCTTGAAGACAAAGTATGGACCAGCTTGGAGAACCTTATTCATTTCCTCTTCAGTGGGGAATCTGAAAATTAGCCATCCGCTAGAGTGGGGGGAGTAGGAAAATTGAACTCCCCATTTTCTACAAACACTTAGCAGTGCTTTGACGCCAGGGAATTTGCCAGCTATGTAACCGATCAAGCAGAACCCAAGGGTTTCCTCAATGTCTTGCACATCTCCATACTCAACTATCACCTTATCATCCAGGTTAGTTTCTACAACCTCATCACTCCAATGGTGGCCTTTGATTTCTGACCTGTTGTCTTTGAAAAGACTAGCCCATGGAGCAGCTGGGAGTTTAGGTTGCTGCATTCTGGATTCACCCGCTCCATAAGAGTTACCCTCCATCTCTTCAGTGATGGAATCATCCACTCCAAGAGTTACAGAACGATCTGATGAAACAGCTTGTTGGGGAGAATGTGAAGCTGTTGCTTGCTGGGAATTAAGAGTCCCATTGGGGGGATTCAACTTCGATGAAGAATCTTCCGAATCAGAGCAGTCTTCCGGTTGGGGACTTTTATCAAACACCTGGTCTGCAACCTGTAGGATGCTCGAAGAGCTTGGGATCTGTAATGTGGGACTAGCCACCCCATCCTCAGTCACAATACCAGCAAGCACAGGGGATAACTGAACATCTGAACTCGGTTTTTTCTTTTTACACTTCCCCATTTCGGGGAGAATGATACGGCTATGAAGCAAAAGGCCAAAATAAAAGCTAAAAACCAACCAGCCACCAGCTTTTAAATGCAAGAATAAATGGCCAGGGACCCCACCAATAAAAGCAAAATCCGAATTAACACACTCTGGCCGTGGCAAAGATAAGTAAAAGTTGAAACTTTACCCGTGAAAGTGGTACAGATGCCCCACCACAATAGTCCTTTAGTTGCAATACGTGGCTGAAGTTCAGATCTGGAAGCCAGCAAACGTGTAATGGACAGATCCAAGGAAACAGCAGGGAGTAGTTGAACAACAAAGACGAAGGACACCCCAGAGTCTTCTTTCCAGCAACCTAGACAACCGAAGCGAGACAAACCCACGATGGCTAAGCCAAAGGGAATCACCCTAAGGTGGGTTGTCCTTCACGGATGAGAGACTTACTGGCTGCTGGGAACGGAGAGCCCTAACATGCACATCTTTGTTGAGATCTCCATGCATAGGAGTTTGAAAATCGATGATGTCTTTGTTTGATAGATGAGATATAAAAACTTACCTACCAAAGTCATTTGTCCAGCAATTCAGAATCAAATGCAAAAATAGAAGAAACACAATGTTGAAGTTGTCCAATCTCAATGTGGTATTTGCATATAATCGGTGTGAAAAAGTTGATGAAAATTGTGACAATAATATCCTCTTTTGACTAAATTTAATCGAATTTTTTTGGTAAAATTTTCGCCAATCAAATAGCTTTTTTTTAACTTTCTTACGAGACTTATTTTCCTACCATATTTCTGGTAATTGAATTTATCTGATTAAAAAAAAAATATATCCTCTAACAAACGCCGCCATAAGTGTTAAAAAGCCCCTATTTGTACTATGTTCAAAACTCCTTGACATATATCGTATCTGTTAATAGAATACTCATAAATTTGGTATACATGCTTTTGTAGATAATGGCTTTTCTGGGTCGTCCGAACAAGGGATCAAAAGTGAGAAAGTATTGGAATTTATACCATCATAACATAGGGAGAGTTTTGATTATACTCGCCATAGCTAACATTTTCTACGGAATCTATTTAGGTAAGGAAGGAAGTGCATGGTTGGTTGGTTATGGAATTGTGCTTGCTCTACTACTCTCTATTGCAGTCTTTTTTGAGATTAGACTGTGGAGTACTAGAGACTAAACTCTTTCCTTTTATATAATATATAAAATTGCTTCACCATTGGTTTTTATTTGTCATCTTATTGTACATTGAGGATTAAAATGAAATATTTTTATGTTAAAATATATTTTAATTGTATTCAATTAATATTGGGTTAAAATGAAACCTCTTCCTCTTAAAATGGTGTTGTGTGTGTTTGTCACCTTTACACTACTTCACAATCATCTAGCTCCAAGAAAATGCGTAGTCTATTTTATAATATGATGGATGACAAAAGCATTCAATTTTAAATAAAAAAATCTAGAAAACACTATGATTTCTGTCACAAAATGACGTTGTACCGGGCTTACTGCAGATAACTTATATATAATAACTGCAGAAAAAATGAATCCATTAAACAAACATATATATATTTCTAGAAGAGGGATATTCTTACGACCAAAATCTTCTACTACCATCTCACTACCTATCTAATTACCATTGGATCAACCTTTTCACTTTTTTCAAAAACTTTTTAACATTCTCTCTCTTTGATTCAATGGTGATTAGATAAACATATATATTTTAGTATTTTCCTCATAATTCTAAATAAAGAATGGAAAACTTCAAAATGAAGACAGGTACACATGGAGAGCATAGGCAGTTGAAAAGGAATCCCAAGCTAATTGTTTAAAAATTTAGTCGAATTTGGACCATTTCAAGGCAGAACATTCCAGGCTGTTCACTTCACAGCAAAGCCAACACGTTTGTTTTGGGATTTTCTTGTTTTAGCGGAAAAAAATATTTGAGAAAAATGTAAAGTTATCTCATTTCAATTAAGTTGCCTATAATATAAGTTAAAATTTACACTTACAGTGATATTTATAAATAGCTTACTAATAAAAAATTACCAGTAAAAATTAATCTCAAAAACCTTTTTGTTGATTGAGAGTTATCATGTTTGGCCTATCATTGTTACTTAATGTGTTTTGGAAAATGCCTGTTTCACCATCATACATTTTTCTTATACTTATTTTAATCATAATGTCTGCAAATAATTAGTTTCTATGCAAGATTCTCATAGCTGTGGATCTTCTATACAAAAACTATGAATGAATTGAACTATGTAAACAAAAAAGAAAAAAATTATATGGAAAAAGTGAAAACTTTAATTATATATAAAATAAATAAAGGATTTAATGTTTCTCATGTTACAGGAGATAAAATTATCTTCTACACACACATAAAATCACATGGGGCCCACATAGTATTATGTGAAAAGAAGAGAGAGAAAACATGAGCCTGATACACTTTTATGTATATGTAGAAAATAATTTTATCTTTTATAACATTAGAAATATTAAAACCCTAAAATCAATAGCAGAAGTTCAAAAGTCCTTAATATTTGGGTATTGAGATAAATTGACATAACCCTCAAATAGGTTGCTACAAGACATTAGTTCCGACAAGTATACCTTCTTTACCTCACAAACGTTAATATCTTTTTGATTAATTTTGTAGCAACGAAATATCAACTTCGTTCGGTTGGTCATATCCTATATTTGAACGCAAACATAACCGTATTTGTATGTCCTGTTCTAGACGGCAATGCCAAGGACCTCGTCACATCCAAGGCTAATAAAACATTTCTTATATTTCATTATATAACTGAACATAATTAATGGTACATCCTAACTAGCTTCATGTTTGCACACTATCTTTGATTCTTATTGCCTTTCACATAAAAATGAAGGTGATCACATACCTTTGCCTAATGTTTCTCATTATCCTCTCTAGTTCATCAACCCATGTGACTTCTCAAGATTCATGTGCCTCTAAATTGGTGCAAACTAATTTCCCTATCCCTTTTGATACAAGTTCACTTCTTTGCAGTCCTGTTTGGAGCGCTCACAATTTCATCCTTAGAGTATGTATGTGTGTGTATCTTGTGTCTTGTCCAATGACTTTAGGTTCATTTTCAAATAGTGTATATTTCAATAATGGGAAAAATTATATTTACAAACTACATTATGTTTGACCGGTAAGACACTCTTGATTAGAGTATTATTGGTCGGACATAATATAATTTGTAAAAAAAAATTGTCAATATAATTTCACTTTGTACAAGGAAAAATTTGGTCCACAAATCTTCCTGATTTGTGATGGTACAAACGAGGGTCGCAATCTTATTTATGCGTTTCTTCAAATTGATTGTTTATTTTGTGACTTTTCGGTTACAAAAGAGTTACCTTATTGTTGCTCAAAGGTTGTTTCAATATTTTGACAAAAATTTAAAAAAAAAAAAGTTTATCATCTATCATTTAACATGACCACAAAAAATTTCCTACACACATAACATTTTGTGGGGCCCGCAGCAAAATAAAAAATTATTGTTGCTCAAAACGATTTCTATAACATTTTTTCCTACAAAAAATAAAACCCTTAAAAAAATGGCTGGATTTCACCATTCAAAACTTTTATTTTGTGAATTACATTTTACATTTGACTATTTGAGAATATAAACTGAATTGGAGTGTGTGAAAGAAGAATATAAATAGCTAATTGTTTGTGATTATTATGTGAACAATGAACAGTATGGTAAGGCTTCATCAGATGTGTGGAGCTTTGTATTCTCATTCCCCTCAGACATAAAAGCATATGTGGCCATAGGGTTCTCAAATGATGGCAGCATGGTGGGATCTACAGCAATTGTGGGGTGGATGCCATCTTCAGGTGCAGGGGGCTTGAAAGTGTACTATCTGGGTGGAACATCACCAGACCAAGTGATTCCTGACAAAGGAGACCTCAATGTTATGAATTTCTCAATACTCCCAGTTACTACTTCACTGGCATATATAACCTTCCAATTGAAAACCAACCAACCTACCACAAATCTATTATATGCCATTGGACCCAATGGTGTATTTCCTGATTATCCACACTATGCCCTGGCCCAACATAGTGATGAGATATCCACCAAAATAGACTATTCAACAGGTTAGTGAAAGTTGTGATTCATCATGATAACTGTTTCACTATATGTACAAATTTCTTCATGGTTAATTTGTTTTTGGTTAAACTAATCTACAGGTTTTAAATAGTGCTTCATAATTTAAAAGCTATAAATGGATCTCTATGATTTTTAATTTTTTTTTCTTCATTTTTTCGTTTGAGTCTTTGTAAGAATCTAATTCTTGTTAACGGATATCTTTAGGAATTTTTCTTGTATTTGCGGTGCCTAGATTAGGTATTACTCTTTGGAATTTGTGTAATTGGAAAGTGGGAATTGTTTATTACAAAAACAAAGACCGGCCATAATATATTTACTATTTTTTTTGTAACAATATATATTTACTATTGGGGAATGATATTGTGACAACCAAGTTGTGTTACTACCAAGTGACTACCAATCAATATCATCGTTAGATCGATTATCTTGATCGAACGGTTATATTTATTTCCAAGGGAGGGTATGGTCATGAATTAAAAAAATTTAAAGTGAAAGCATTAAATATGAAAAATCATAACCATACAAAGGTGAAAATAAATATAAAGTATTAAGTTTGAAAAATCATGACCATACAAAGATGAAAATAAATATAACCGTTGGATCAACATAATTGATCTAACGGTAAGAGTGGGAATTGGTAGTCACTTGATAATAACATAACTTGATTGTCACAATATATATTTACTATTATTATCTCTTTACCTCTATTTAGGACAAAACTTGCATCAAGTTCATTGTATCCTTACCATCAAGTTGTTAAATAGAAAATATGTTATGTGGATATATTTTTCAACATTAAGAATATTCTGCTAAATTAGAAAGTAATTTTCATGTGTCATTGTTTGATATGTGAACTTGACCATAATAAAAAAGAAGGGACTTATTAATCTTCTATTACATGAGATTTCTGATCTTATGCTATAAAGACAAAACATGTGGGCTCCATCGTTTATAAAAAGAAAAGTTAAAGGAACCCACCAATTTATTTGTGCAAAAGAGGAAACATTTTCTCTGGCAACAAGGGAAAAAATGTTTTCCCTAAAAAGAACTTGATCCATGTTTTATCTATTTATTTGTTCTGTCTCTTCATATGTCCCATGATTCAATCCGAATCTTGTAATTTTGGGTTGTTGCAACAGGTACAACTAGTGAAATTTCTAACCTAAAACTTAGAAGAAGCCATGGCATTCTGACCATTGCGGGATGGAGCATTCTCATGATGATAGGATCCATAATTGCCCGCTACTTCAAACATTGGGATCCCATTTGGTTTTATTTGCATGCTTCCATTCAAACATTTGGCTTTATAGCAGGCGTAATTGGAATTTTATGTGGATTTTCCTTATCCAAGAAGCTCAATGCTGATGTGACTAATCACAAAAATATAGCAATCCTCATTCTCGTCCTTGGATGTCTCCAGGTTAATTTGTCTCTAATTTAACTAATTAGGGAGAGTTATATTTGTAAACTTTTTTTTTTTACAAACTCTTACAAATTACACTATCTTCTCCCGGGATCTGGTAGGGATGTCATTGTATCCTAGATTTTTTGAAAAACCATCAATTGGTTTAAATGGTTCGGTTCAGAAAATATGTTAATGTGGATATATTTTTCAAACATTAAAATAAACAAAAATTATAAATTTAAAAAATAAAGTTATAAAAATTAATTTGGTTCGGTTTGAAAATAGTTCGGTTAGGTTCGGAAACGGTTCGGTTCTTGAACCGGTTCTAAAAATCAGTTCTAAAAACTGGTTCTTTAAAAAACTGGTTCAGTTCATGAACTGGTTTTTAAAAACCGGTTATTTTATGGGGCGGTTCGGTTCGGTTCATGGTTTGACCCAATTTTTGGTTATTTTGCATACCTCTAAACATTGATCACACTATATATCTTCACCCGGGAGAACATAGTGTAATTTGCAAAAATTTGTAATTTTTTATTTTTTTTATAAATCGATCCTTCTCCTAACTAATTTACATTTGAGAGAGTTCATCCTTATACATATATGCAGAGGTAGAGGGATAAGATCATTTTATACCGGTATAAATAACAAAAATAGTTTGATCTTATTTATATCTAACAACTCTAATTTATTAGATAAATGACCCATTAGATACAAGCAAATCAATGACTAAGATTTTTTATTTTTATACCGGTATAAGTTGATCCATATATCTATCTCTCTCTCTCTCTATATATATATATATATATATATATATATATATATTTCTTTTGTTCTTTTTCATTATATATATTTTTATGTATATATAAGAGATATGAATATATGAGATCCATGTTTTGGGAGAGAATATATATATATATATATATATATATATATATATATATATATATATTAAAATTTTCTGCCTAAAACCCTTCAACACCGTTAGGCAAAGGTATTAAAGGGTGGTAGGCAAAGGTATCAGAAAAAATGTTAGGCTAGAATTGTAACATCCCCGTCTCGAGCCGGTTCAATTAACATACATATGATACAAACAGAAACAACGGAAGACTTAACTTATGAAAATACGAGCTGACTTTTTTTTTTATCTTAATTCACATGACACATCACATTGCATACTTCTTCTAATTTAATTCTTATTGGACGGAGACAAAATCGGACAGAGTAACCTCTGTAAATCGGACATTAGGGATTTGCAAATCTCATTCTCAAGGTACCCTGATAGACAATTTATACAGTATATGCTTTCAAACATACCGGATATCCATATAGGATCATATACCCATCCATGGGCGCATGCATAACTTGGCTCCGTGCCACTATGTTTAACAGCATGCGATCCAACACATAAACATAAACTGAATACTACATCATCATATCAACATGCCTGAATACTCAAATGTACATGCATCCAACCGAAAGACATGTACAAAACATATACAGGCCATATACAAAATAAAGGATCAGACATCATGATCACCCAATGAATAGGACACTATACAACAGTATATATTCTCCAAAAATAACATCTATAATAAATAGTAGCCTCCGACTACCCAGAACTCCATATCCTTATACTAGTACCTCTAGCCACGGTTAGTGTCCTTGTCCCATAGGTCTTCAATGAATTGTGTTCCTGAAATCATATCCCCAAACGGGGTTAGAGACGAATCTCTAGTAAGCTCCAGGTTTATAGAGAACTCTCCATACCCTGGGCTCACTTTTTCAGATACATAATATACAAAACATCATATAAGCAATTATACTGAACATATCTCGTATAACATATCATATAATCAAATATCATAATTAAACAAAGCATATACTAAAATCTTATCAGAGACGTAATTTCCCAAGGGATGACCCCAAGCGGAAATCAACGCACGTAACAAATATTTAAACAAAGCATAAACACAAATTTATTTTATAAATCGATCAACGCACGTAACAAATATCATAACTAATTATAAACCCATATCATATCAGAGGCGTGCGCCGTTATTCCTTATACCCCATATATGAACGCACGTGTTCCCAGAGGACCCCAAGCAGAACCAGAACATGTCAGAGGCGTACATCGTCAATCTCAGGGAAACCCCAAGAAGACAAGTGTACATAGGATCAATGGCCAAAGTTCATCACATAACAGAGGTGTACACAATTAATCCCATGCACATGTTCCCAAGAACTTTTATAACAGAAATATACACACTTAGTCCCCAGGGTATATATTATCAGTGCATAAACAAGTCAATAGTCAGATGTCATTACAGAAATAACATCAAAACATATTAAAGTAAACACATTAAACCATATCATATCACATCATCATATAGCTCTATATGAATGCATCTATATCATATATCTCATACCTATCATACAACCTGACCACAGTCCGTACACTATCTGGAACTCAAAGTAGGAGCTCTCCATAAACATAGAGCTTACCTCTTGGAGCTTTACGATTTGCTTACTTGAAGAACAAGCTACTTGTCTTGCTATATACAGAATCCAAACGTTATGATCCCTAGGCACACCTAGAGAAGGAATTCATACAATTATCAATAAAATGGTTTAAAGCCAAGTAGTTAACCAGATACACCATTTATATATATATATATATATATATATATATATATATATACGTCACTATTCACGTATATATATTCATATATATATATATATATATTTTTTCGAATATATTTTCACCGTTAAAATCCTCATATGAACACTTTTCTCATCATGAGCTAAGCCTCAATCAAACTCTAACATGCTCAATCAAGCCAAACTTTAAAAATGAAAACCTAAATCAATCCTTCTCAAAACTCAAAGGAAACTAGGATTTCTTGACATAAACTTACATAGAATCACCCAATGAGTGGATTCTCAACCTCAAACGAGATCAAAATGCCTTCTTGGACCTTCAATCAACAACGGGGCGCCACTTTCCCTTCTATTTTTCTCTGAATGCAAGGCTTTTTGATAGACTATGGATTAGGGGTTGTGTTTTTCTCTCAATTCTAAGCAACTTTGCTTTTTACCTCACTTGATTTCATCAAGAAATGGATATATATATATATATATATATATATATATATATATATATATATATGCATATATATTTAAGTTAGTTTAATTGGGTAAAATCTTATCTATCTACGCACATCCATTCACCACCAAACCTTGCACAATAGTCCAGAATATTTTTATGGTAATATTTATAATTTTACTTTTTACTTTCGGATAACTTTATTTACCTGCAATTTTACTTCTTAACTGTCATTTTAACTCCTTTTTCACCAAAGGTGACTTTAATTCTTTTAGTTCTAATTATTCTTCCATATTAAATCCACATCTACTAGTGAGGGTTATTATAAGAATAACTTATCCCATATATATATATATATATATATATATATATATATATATATATATATATATAAACATATATCCTTTTAAAGGATATAAGCTTATATAATTTTAGATCTTAACAGTTGATTTCCGTCCATCAATGATTATAATTTATTGGGTCAAACTTAATGGGCCAAACTTTTTATTAATTAATTAATAATTTTGATCCAATAAATTATAAACGTTGATGGACGGAAATAAATGATTAAGATCTAAAATGACATATGATTATATCTTTTAAAAGGATAGATGTTATTCCATATATATATATATAGGGGTTATATTTACAAACTTTTTGTTTACAAATTATCTCCGGGAGAACACTAGGTTACACTATGTTTTCCCGAGAGTACATACTGTAATTTACAAAAATTTGTAAAAAAGATTTGTAAAGGGATCATTCCTATATATATATATAATTATAGATTTGGTTAATATTTAGGTTATCTATGTTATAATAGGCTAGTAAGTAGTCCATAAACGTGCAAGCTTTCGTGTGTCAACTTTTGCTTGAATGATAATCAATTTGATCTTTCACTCATATGACGATTGCTTATGATTTGAATTCGTAGGTATTGGCTATTGTATTTCGACCAGGACCGGTATCAAAGATACGCAAGTATTGGAATTGGTACCATCATAACGTGGGTAGAATTTTGATTATCTTCGGAGTTGTTAACACCTTTTACGGAATACATTTAGGAGGGGAAGGATCCAAGTGGTTTCTTGCTTATGGAGTTACTATTGCCATCTTAGTTATTATAGCTGTCATTTTGGAGATAAGAGTGTGGGTTATTGCAAGAAAAGAGACTGATAAATCCAGAAAAACCCCATCAATTCCTCAATCCATGGAGTTAGGTGCTTATTAACACATTTAGTTTGAATCCATAATCATTTGTAATTTCTAATGTAATTCGCTGTATTCAGCAGTATTATATATTATATGTTACATCCTATACGTTTTATCCAAGAAGCCATGGGAATTTTTGTCGACTATTCTTGATACATTAATTTTCTTGTAAACACTTGTACAACTCAGAAAATCAACCATACCACAAAATAATTCTATTTGAGTATATATTACATCCTATGCTGCCTCATTTTATAACCAAGTAGTTTATTGTAATTTCCGTATAAAAGAATCTTGCATAGAGCTTAACTAGTAAAAGTTTCTTACATGATATAGACATATAGTGATGCTTTGACCATCTTTCACGATAATGATACCATCATCTTGTGGTGTGTAAGTTCTTAGTTGCAATATATATAGACAATGATAAAGTATAATTTCTTTCAACTATATGGGCTTGAATTCCTTTACCAAGTTCATAGACAGTTCTGTTGAAACAATGCTTCCTTTTGGAACTAGCAGCAACATCATTCCACCATCACAACCACACCATATAGAAAGGAAAGCGATGATCCAAAAAAAATTATATTTAATTGGAATTATTTTTTATGATATTATTTTTATCATGTTGGTGCAAAAAAAATATTCTCGTGTCACCCATTATAATTATATATTTCGAGGAAATACATAATTATAAAACACATTTTTTTTTCAGAAATTATTCCAAGACATAAAATAATTTTAAAAGAATTGTTATATTTCCCCAGATACATAGTTATAGGAACATGAGAAGATTTTTTTTTTTTTATTATTCCTTTATAAATCTTCTTTATTAAATAACAAAAAGAAAATGCTCATATATGATACTTTGTATTAATTTTTGTAGCTACACTAAGAAGTTTTAGATGATGGTAATGACAGAATCATTTCATGTAGTTTAATTAAAAAAGTTGTATCATTGTTCTATTTTACCTATCCAAAAATCATGCTCGTTATTGGTAGCACATTTTTGGCCACTTTTAATGCTGCGTGAATGAAATAAGAATTATTTATTTGTGTTTATCTTCGTAAGAGCATGACATATACACATATATGTGCAACGCCGTAATGTGTATACAAATTTAATTAAGATCGTTTTCGAACTAAAACACTTAAATAATTTGTAATAAGAAACTTTAAACTTTTGGGTACGCTGAAGGCATATTGACCCAAGAGAAAAAATTAATAATAAAATGAAGTTGAACAATTAGTGATTAAGAGTTTAAGACTTTTTAAGACTTTGACTACTTTAGGCTAGGATCTAATTACCATGTCATCATTGCATCAGAATAATAGAATTTTATTTCTTAATAATATTGAAGTTCCAAATTTAAGATTTCAATGGGCGAATGTACTCTACTCTGATTATTTTATTTTTTTTAAACGTCCACGGACGAAACACGAAAGTAAAACATAATTAACAAAGGATATCCCCATATTTTAGGCATGATAAAGTTGATAAAAAAATATTTTTTATGTTAGACAATTTTATCTAATTTTTATCGAAACACCATTGTTTTAGGGTGAAAAATTAAAAATTTAGAATGATAAAAATTATTATAATTCTGAAATAAATTAAAATTATAAATATATCATGATTTTCATTCCAAAATAACGTTGTTTCGGTGAAAATTAAATAAAATGGTATAAAATAACTTCAGAAAAAAACTAACCCTATTTTTATATCATCAATTAAAGGAGAAACAAGGGAACAAAGTCAACAAACCATATGTGATGTGTACGTGGTCAAGAGAATGTCAACTAAGATAATATATTAATATAATGATCGCAATTAAAATTATCTCAATAATATAAATGATTAATGGTACATCCTAACTTGCTGCATGCATGCTTGCACACTAATTTATTTATATTTTAATCATTTATATTATTAGTGGTACATCCTAACTTGCTTCATGCTTGCACACACTAATTTACTTATATTTTAATCAGTTATATTATAAGAAATTAGTGTGCATGCTTGCACGCTAATTTACTTATACAGCCTAACTTGTTGCATGCTGCAGGCTTGGTACATCCTAATTTACTTATATTTTAATCATTTATATAACTAAACATAATATAAATGATTAATATGGTACATCCTAATTTAGTTAGGGAAAGGTTATACTTACTACTTATTTTTCTTACTACCTCTTACTACCAAATTTTACCCGTTGATTTCCGTCAATCTAACGATTATAATTATTGCAAATTAATAATTAATTAATAAGTATGACTCCATAAATTATAATCGTTGATTGACGGAAATCAACGGGTAAGATTTGATAATAACATGTAGTAAAAAAGAGAGGTAGTAAGTATAACCTCTCCCATTTACTTATAATATAAATCATTTATAACTGAAACTTAATATAAATGATTAATGGCACACTAATTTACTTATAATATATATATATCAGTTATAAGATTAATCATTTATAAGATTTACCAAGCATGCAGCATGGTTACGGGATAATAAAACATTTCCTATATTTCACTATATAACTGAACATAATTAATGGTCGTACATCCTAACTAGCTGCATGTTTGCACACTATCTTTGATTCTTATTGCCTTTCACTCAAAAATGAAGGTGATCACATACCTTTGCCTAATCTTTCTCATTATTCTCTCTAGTTCATCAACCCATGTGACTTCTCAAGATTCATGTGCCTCTAAATTGGAGCAAACTAATAACCCTATCCCTTTTGATACAAGTTCACTTCTTTGCAGTCCTGTTTGGAGCGCTCACAATTTCATCCTTAGAGTATGTATGTGTGTGTATCTTGTGTCTTGTCCAATGGCTTTAGGTGCATTTTCAAATAGTGTATATTTCAATAAATGGGAATGTTATATTTACAAACATTTTGTTTACAAACTACACTATGTCTGACCGGTAAGACACTTTTGAGTTGAGTATTATCGGTCAGACATAATGTAGTTTGTAAAAAAAAAAAATTCAATATAACCCTACTTTTCAATAAAAAGGAAGATTTTGGTCCACAAGTCTTCCCATTTGTGAGGGCAGAAATGAGGGCGCAATCTTATTTATGCGTTTCTTCAAATAGATTGTTTATCCCATGACTTTTCGGTTACAAAAGAGTTTCCTTATTGTTGCTCAAAGGATGTTTCAATATTTTGACAAAAAATTTAAAAAAATGGCTGGATTTAACTATCCAAAACTTTTATTTTGTGAGTACACTTTACATTTGACTATTTGAGAATATAAACTGAATTGGAGTGTATGAAAGAAGAATATAAATAGCTAATTGTTTGTGATTATTATGTGAACAATGAACAGTATGGTAAGGCTTCATCAGATGTGTGGAGCTTTGTATTCTCATTCCCCACAAACATAAAAGCATATGTGGCCATAGGGTTCTCCAAGGATGGCAGCATGGTGGGATCTTCAGCAATTGTGGGGTGGATGCCATCTTCAGGTGCAGGGGGCTTGAAAGTGTACTATCTTGGTGGAACATCACCAGACCAAGTGATTCCTGACAAAGGAGACCTCTACATTATGAACTTCTCATTGGTCCAAGCTACTACTTCACTGGCATATATAAACTTCCAATTGAAAACTAGCCAACCCTCTACAAATCTATTATATGCCATTGGACCCGATGGTGTATTTCCTGATTATCCAGCCTTTTCCTTGGCCCAACATATTGATCAGATATCCACCAAAATAGACTATTCAACAGGTTAGTGTGAAAGTTAAAGATTCATCATGATAACCGTTTCACTATGTAGAAAATTCTTCCTACAAGTTTTAAATAGTAGTTCATAATTTAAATGGATAGGATATCATGTCTATATTTTTCTTATTTTATGGAAAAAGTGTTTGTCCTTTTAAATAACATAATTTATATCATTTCACTCTCACGAAAAGGTGGGACCCACACCTTTATTTTTTTTGTTCACTCTTTCTCCTCCTTTATCGATCTCTTTCTCTCACTTAAAATGACACAACTTAATTTACTTCCTTTAAAATGATACACGTTTTTTCCTTATTTTATATACTTATCTCTAATGCTGTTATATTATAATCTCAACCGACAATGGAAGGAGAGAGAAAATTAGTAAAATAGAAGGTCTTATAAGATGGTTAAGATTGTGTCTATTTTGAGAAATAGGTTAAAATAGGCATGATAAAATTATTAATATACATATTCTTTTAATTGAATGTTTAATAGGCTTAGGCTAATATTTACAAATTTTTTTATAGTTTATAAACTACACTATATTCAATGTTTTTATATAGGCCTAGCCTATTTAAGTCAAAACCTAGCCTAGCCTAGCCTATTTACACACCTAGCTGTTAGATTATAATCTCAACTAACAATGAAAGGATATATATATATATATATATAATATTGTATCCTTAATTAAAAAACTGTAAATGATTTTCTATGATTTTTGAATTATTTTTTTCATTTGAATAACAGTCTTGTTAACGGATATCTTTAGGAATTTTTCTTGTATATGCAGTGCCTAGATTAGGGATTACTCTTTGGAATTTGTGTGATTGGAAAGTTGGAAAGTCAGAATTGTTAATTACAAAAACAAAGGCCTGCTATAATATATTTACTATGATTAGCTATTTATATCTTTTTAGGACAAAACTTGCATCAAGTTCTTTGTATCCTTGCCATCAAGTTGTTAAATAAAAAATATGATATGTGGATATCTATATCTTCCAAATCCAAATAGCGTCCATTAAGAATGTATTGCTAAATTAGAATATAATATTCATGTGTCATTGTTTGATATGAGAACTTCAAGATGATAAAAAAAGAACTTTATCTAAGTTTTATCTATTTATTTGTCCCATGATTCAATCTGAATATTGTAACTTTGGGTTGTTGCAACAGGAGCAATTAGTAAAATTTCTAACCTAAAACTTCGAAGAAGCCATGGCATTCTGAACATTGCGGGATGGAGCATTCTCATGATAATAGGATCCATAATTGCTCGCTACTTCAAGCAATTGGATCCCATTTGGTTTTATTTGCATGCTTCCATTCAAACATTTGGCTTTTTAGCCGGCATAATTGGAATTTTCTGTGGATTTTCCTTATCCAAGAAACTCAGTGCTCATGTGACTAATCACAAAAATATAGCAATCCTCATTCTCGTCCTTGGATGTCTCCAGGTTAATTTGTCTCTAATTTAACTAATTTACATTTGAGAGAGTTCATTCTTGCAAAATATTAATCTCATGTAATAAGAGATAATAAATTCTTCTACACACTCAAAAAGGTGTAGAGCCCATTTCAAATTTTCTTTTCTTTTCTTTTACAGTGGGACCCACATAAGTTTGTGAGTGCAACATGAGATATTTTATCTCCTATTGCATAAGAAAATATAATCCCTTCATTCTTATACATATATAGAGATAAAGAAACAAAATCATTTTATACCAGTATTCTTAATCGTAGTCGTTGGTCCTATTTATGTCTAACAATTCTAATTTATTAGATAGATGACTCATTAGATACAAGCAAATCAATAACTAAAATCGTATATAAGATCTTTTATTTTTACACCGGTGTAATTTAATCTAACTATATATATCTTGTGATTTGGTTCTATATTTAGGTTATCTATGTTATATTTATAGGATAGTAATTGAGTAGTCCATATATATAGCTTTCGTGAGTCAACTTTTGTCTGAATATTAATCAATTTGATTTTCACTCATATGACTAATGCTTATGATTTGATTTCATAGGTATTGGCTATTGTACTTCGACCAGGACCGTTATCAAAGACACGCAAGTATTGGAATTGGTACCATCATAACGTGGGTAGAATTTTGATTATCTTCGGAGTTGTTAACGCCTTTTATGGACTACATTTAGGAGGGGAAGGATCTAAGTGGTTTCTTGCTTACGGAGTTACTATTGCCATCTTAGTTATTATATCTGTCATTTTGGAGATAAGAATGTGGATTATTGCAAGAAAAGAGGCTGATCAATCCAGAAAAACCCCATCATTTTGAGTTAGGTGCTTATTAACACATTTTGTAATTTCTGATGTAATTCGTTGTACTCATCAGTAATATATATATATATATATATATATATATATATATATATGTGTGTGTGTGTGTGTGGGGTATTGTTTTTTTCACGTAATAGGAAAGAAAAATATATATACAAATGAAGGAGAAAGGAGAGAAAAAAAAGCATCAAGAGAATCCCACCTCACATTTGTGTTTGGAGGAGAATATTATTCTCTATTGTTACACGCGATGTTGCATCAATACCGACACAGAATACAATATGACACGACATTCCGACACGTTAATTCTAAAAAATATTAAATTTCGACACGTTAGGACATGTTTTGATATTATATAATATTTTTAATTTATGTAATGTATATTATATTTAGTATTAATAATTTAACAAAAAAATAAAGCTAAACTTATAATACCCATCAATTTTGCAAAGAAACATAAGATATCTCAAATGTTTATATTAAACTCAATAGAATCGTAATCGTAATCTAACGAATCTAATAGTTGAAACTCAAAATGCAACGCAACGTAACCTTTGAACCTTTTTTGAGTCTTTGCAACGAAGTGTTGGAGTGTCGTGAAGTGTCAGACACAACACGTTAGGATTTTTGAAGTGTCGGTACTTCATAGGTTACATGAGAAAATAATATCCCTATATATATATATATATATATATATATATATATATATATATATATATATGGGACAGGATCATCTTACACCGGTGTAAGAATAATAAGTCTTACACCAAATCTTAATCGTTGATTTTTTGCATCTAACGGTTAATATTTATTAGTTCTCACTTATTAATTATTTTTAATTCCCAATAAATCTCAACCATTGGATGCAGGGAAATCAACGGTTAAGATTTGGTGTAAGATTTATTATTCTTAATCGGTGTAAGTTGATCCTATCCCTATATATATATATATACATATATATATATATATATACACACACATATATATATATATACATATATATATATATACATATATACATACATATATACATATATATATACATATATACATATATATATATATATATATATATATATATATGAGGAGGGATATTCTCACTACCAAAATTTTTACTAACAACTTATTACCTATCTAATCACCATTAGATTAACCTTTTCTCTTTCTTCAAAAACTTTTATCATTCTTTCTCTTTGATCCAATGATGATGTGATGGGTAGTAAATTAGTAGTGAGAATTTTTGGTAGTTAGAATATCTCACTATATATATATATATATATATATATATATATATATATATATATATATATATATATATATATATGGGTTAGGATCATTTTACACGAGTGTAAGTTACACTCTCAATATTGTCCGTTGATCCCAGTTATATATAAGGGCTCTAATTTTTTAGTAATATGAGCCATTGGATACAAGTGGATCAATGGTTAAGATCGAGTGTAAGACTTCTAATTCTTACACTGGTGTAAGAATATCCTGCCTCATATATATATATATATATATATATATATATATATATATATATATATATATATCCAAGAAGCCATGAGATTTTCCATCTACTATTCTTATCCATTTTCTTGTAAACACTAGTACAACTTGAAAATCAACCATACCACAATAATTCTATTGGACTATATATTACATCCTAAGCTGTTTCAACTTATAACCAAGTAGTTTATTCTAATTTCTGTATAAGAGAATCTTGCATAAAGCTTAATAAGTAAAAGTTTCTTGCATGATATAGACATATAGTGATGCTTTGACCATCTTTCACGATAATTATACCATCATCTTGTGGTGTGTAAGTTCTCAGTTGCAAAAAGAAGACAATGATAAAGTATGATTTCTTTCAAGTTCAACTATATGGGCTTGCATTCCTTTTCCAAGTTAAGAGACAGTTCTGTTGAAACAATATTTCCTTTTGGAAGATAGTATCTATGACCCTCCTTTAAAATTGGCAACTTGGAACTAGCAGCAACATCATTCAGCCTTTTCTTTTGATGCCCCAAAACTGATATGGATTTGCTGTCTTAGTTCCCAGCAAGAGAGAAGAAGCCTTTAGAATTAGGGGACCTCACCAGCATAGAAGTAATAGCACCACTATGTCTAACAAGATATGCAATAAATGAAATCCATGCTGCAGCACCAAGGAAGACTAAAAAACCAAACAACACCCCCTTCACTTCTGAGAGGAAGAAATCTAATAGCATATATCCATAAACCATTATTACCAAAACAGCCACAATCCAAGACACCCTCTGCATCACAAAAATTGATAAAGTTATAGATAAGTACAGATACAACTTTTAACATTTGGAACTTAAGTTTTCTCTAAAATGATAGAATATCCCTTGCTTTTAAACAAGTACTTATGTCTTATTGAGTCTTGCACCTTTCCTTAATTGGTTATCAAATTCTTGGCACTTGGAATTTATAGAATTGTAAATTAAACTACTCATTAAAATAATCAAAACGAAGGGCCGGCTTGGCTCAGCGGTAAGCTTGCTTGCCGTAGTGTGTCAGGTCGCGGGTTCGAATCAGTCTCTCTGCAAAAAGCAGGGGAAAGACTGCCTAGAGTATTCCCTTCCCCAGACACTCACGAAGTGGGTATTTGAATTGGGTCGGCCCTTTTATTAAAATAATCAAAACATCTTTATGAGCACTGAAGTTAATCACTGATCATTTAATTAATAAAATTAGCATTAAAACTTGGATGAAAAACAACTAAAAGATTAGATGGATAGCTAACCTCTACTATAGGACCTATTCTGAAGGTTCCCATGACCTCCTCTTTGGACACCAAAGTAAGAAGAGGGATAAGTGCAAAAGGAATCTGTATTGCTTGGAGCACATTAAGCCATTCATTCAAGGTATCCAATGAACCTTCTGATGTATTAAAAACAATTGCTACAATCATAGTTGGAACAATTGCACAACTTCGAGTAATCAATGCCCTCAACCACTTCTTTATATTGAGCTTCAGAAAACCCTCTGTGATAAACTGGCCAGCATAAGTGCCAGTGATGGTGCTACTTTGTCCAGCAGCTAATAAACCAATACCCCATATATAGAGAATTGGAAATAAACCTCCACCATACCTTTCCTGAAGATATTGCCCTGCATTTACTAGTCCTATGCTTGTGGCTTGTTCTGTACCATAGAACACCCTAGCGAAAACAGTTATCACAAATAGGTTGATCACCAAGGTGATTAAAAGTGCTACTGAAGACTCTATTGAGTAGTAGTTGATAGCCTCTTGAACCTGACCTTTGTTACGGATATCAATGTCCCTTGATTGTACTAACGCAGAATGGAGGAAAACATTATGTGGGGTTATAACACAACCCACAATTTCCACAGCTTGGCGAAGTGTTTTTGAGTTAACTCTTGGGATCAAAATACCTGCAAGAAAGAATCAAAATCTATCAAATAAAATATGATAATTGATGACATATATATATTTGGACATTGGGAATGAGAATGGACATTAAAAAAAGAAAAGGTAGTATAATTTTACGGGGAAAGTTATACTTACAAACTTTTTGTTTACAAACTATACTATGTCTGATCGGTCATACTTTAATCAAGAGTGTATGATCAGTCAGACTAATGTAATTTGTAAAAAAAAATTGTAAACGGATTCTTCCCTAATTTTACATCATACAAATCAAACGAATGTGCTGAAACTATATGTCATTAGATAAATTCCTACCCATCACAAGTTCTTCTTCACTGGGCTTTGTATCAAAGAACATCCATGCAAAAGAAAAGGCCATAGTTCCAATGAAAACCGCGAAAACACCTTCCAACTTCCTAACTCCATAGTTCTCGAGAAATAAAAAGACGAAACTGTTCAACAAGAGACAAAAAGCTTGATTAAAATTTGTGAACCATGAGATTCATTCATATATTTACCACACTTATTATCAAATAAAACATGGTATATGTGGAACACAAATGAGGTTACATTGATTCACCTTGAAACATGCCCATTCTATCAAGAGGCCCTTTTTTAGAATTTGAAATATAGAAATTAAACTTTTTATTTGAAGAATGATGCAAGAAATTGAACCCTTAGATAGTAGAAGTTCAATTAATGGCGGAGCCATGAAATTTTATGAAAGAGGACAAAGAAATTCAAGATTCATATTAAATTAGGCAGGGCAATGCAGTTGCATGTCGATATATAGTCGGATTTGAAGAATTCTCCAAGCTTTCGAGGATGAAGAGGGACGAACTTATATTACATTACAAATTTTTGTAAGTATAAATGTAGTAGGCTAAGACAAGGGTAAGGTGTCTGTGATTTTAAGAGAGAGAAAGAGATAGATAAATGAGGAGAGAGTTGACAAAAAAAAATTAAAGGTGTGCGTCTCACTTTTTGTGAGAGTGAAAGAATATAAGTTATGTCATTTAAAAGGATAAATATTTTTCCCATAAGATAAATATTGAGAATTACTTCTCTTCGTTCAGGATAGAAGTTCTCTCATATTGAGAGACGAATAAAGTGAGGCTTGACAAGTAAAAAAGAAAAAGAAAAAAAGAGGGACACATTTTTTGATGCAAGTGCAACACGAAGGCAAACTATAAATAAATCTTAGGTGCATATGTTGCACCAAGATTCAGTGCATTCTACTAATGGAGCATTACACATCATAGGAGAGAGAAAGAATTTGGTAGAGGAAAATGAGATTTGGTTGATATATAATGTTTCTATTTGTAGGATGCACTGAATTTTTGGTACAATAGTACACCAAAAATTTAACAATCACCCTGTAACCCCTTTCCACCGTTGAACTTTAATATCATATAAAAATTAATTCATTCCAAAAACTTAAACTTATTATATAAAAAATAAGGGTTCGCTTTTTCTGCAGTTACTGCATATAAGTTATCTGCAGTAAGCTTAATACGACGTCTTTTTGGTGCAGAAATCATGGTGTTTCTGTAATTTTAATTTATTTCAGGGTTATAATAGTCTTTATATCTATAATTTTTTAAGATTTCAATACCAAAACGACATCATTTTGGGAATAAATGCAGATAAATTATCTGCAGTAACTGGAAATATTTTTCACAAAAAATAAACAAGTAATTTTATATTTTATATTATATTTCTAGGGAAAAGCTAATCTTCAACCACAGAACAGCTTTGACGTAGATTTGTGTACTTTTTTTTTGTTTTTTTATTTTATAATTATATGGGTCATCACATGATTGTGAGGGTGATAGGAGATATCTTACCTCCGATTGATGTAGATTAATAAAGCTCATATTTCTCATATATCACTATCTAATATAACCCAAAGTGATAGACATATAAAAATGTGTGTAGGTTACCTATCTAAGGCAGTGATTACGACACCAAACCAAATAGGCACAATCCCATGGCTAAGAATCTTAATAGCAATGGCACTTCCAATAACCTCTTGAATATCAGCAGCAATCAATGCCAACTCAGCCATCACCCACAGAACACGCCTCGCCCAATTCGAATACTCCTCCCTGCACAGCTCCGCCAGGTGCCGCCCCGTCGCCACCCCAAGCCTCGCCGACAAAAGCTGTATAAGCAACCCCATGATGGTTGTCCACACCAACAACCAAAGCAGAGAGTACCCAGCAATGGCTCCAGCTTGTAGGTCCCCTTCCAGGTTCCCTGGGTCCAAAAACGCCACGCTCATCAGCAACCCTGGCCCCGTGAACAGCCACAGCTTCTTCCATGAAAACGGCGGCACCGACGTCGACACGCCGGCGCAGCCGGCGGACTCCAAGTCGAATATTTGAACCTTGTCCTTGTCTGCATACACGTAGTCTTCTGCGTTTCCATCTTCAGAAGTTGAATGTGATGATGAGAAAGGTGACGACAATTGTATTGTCTCGCATTCGGATTGTAGCAACCGGTTTTCTTCTTCTCCTTCTTGTTCCTCGTGTTCTTGTTTATGGTATTGGTCTTGTTGTTGTTGTTGTTGTTGCAACTGATCAGTGTTCATTTTTTTCATGCAGCTGAAATATTATCCTTGTTCATGACAACGTTGTTGTTGATTTTTTTTTGGTCTTTATCTTGTTTGGGATACGTAGGAGAAGAAGGTGGAGAAAATTTAGGGGAATATTTATGATGGCTGCTGTGAAAGGAAATGATATGAAGAATTGTGAGGGGTGTGTGAGTGCGCGATGCAACACCGCATGCTATATTTGTAGCATTTTTCATTTAGGGATGCCTATATTTATACCAATGTATTTTAATTAACTTTAAAAATATCATTTCAAAATAAATTTCGTTTTGGCACCAATTCAATTAAAATCAAAACAATGATATTTCTACGCTTAAATCCATACATTTACCCCCTCTCATTTTAGAAAAACTAAAAAGAATAAAACCAATCTCGCTTCCCTCCTTTTTCTATTTCTTACCCAAAAAAATGGGAAGTGTAACGAGGAGTGTAGATTTTAAATGTAGATACAACGTTTTTCTAAAATCAAATCTTTCAAACATTAATTCTTTTAAAATCAACTAAATTAAAATCTAATCCTCCAAACAACGCATATATATACCAAACCAAAACTGGTCTTGAGAAAGATAGTAGAGACCACTTTTTCGGTTTTGAAATTAGCGTTTTCTTTTCTATTTTTACTTCTGATAATACAAAGCCATATTCTTGCAAGATAATTATAATCCTCGGACATGGAATGTTGGATACTCAAGTGTTTAAAACTAACCCCTGTTTACTTAATCAACCAAAAGCTTTTGTATTCTGCACCATATCTTATTACAATGCATGATGCCCAAATTTCCACTAACCAAAATTTACATATCAGTAACCAACATTGCCTTAGTAGACTTACATTACAAGTTAGCTTACCAAAAAAAAAAAAAAAAAGACCTACATTACAAGTTAACTTCTCAATACACAGTTTATTGACTACAAAATATCAATCAAAACGTATAATTCATGAACTTGAGTGGCATCAGAAATGATGACCTTGCCAACAAATTGAGTGTAAACCGAGTTAGGCGAGTACATTTAAGTAGCTGTAGTATGCTAACACACGTTAATTTTGTGAAAAAAATGCACATCTAACACGTGTCCAACACTTTTATAATGTTTTTCGTCATGCAATTACACGTAATTAATGCTCATGTAAATCTAAATTTTATTTTATTTTATTTTTTAATTAAATATAATAATTATTTTATAAACTAAATATTTTCTTTATGAAATTTAATATGAAAATTTATTTTTTTATATTTATGTTATGTAATTTAAATATTTATATGACTTATTATGAATATATATATATATATATATATATATATATATGAGGAGAGATATTCTTACTACTAAAATTTTCTACTACTACTTCACTAACTATCTAATCACCATTGGATCAACATTTTCTCTTTTTTCAAATTTTTAAATTTTTATATATATATATATATATATATATGAATTAACATTCTCTCTCTTTTGATCCAATGATGATTAGATAGGTAATAAGTTGGTAGTAAAAAATATTGGTAGTAAGAATATCCTGCCTATATATATATATATTAAGAGACAAGATATTCTTACACCAGAGTGTAAGAGTTAGAATCTTACACTCAATTTTGACCATTGATCCACTTGTATCCAATGGCTCACATTACTAAAAACTTAGAGTCCTTATATATAAATAGGATCAACGGATAAGATTAAATTATACATAAGTGAAATCAACGAACAAGATTGAGAATGTAACTTACACCGGTATAAAATAATCCTGACTCATATATTAAATATAAATTATATTATATCAACGTCAACAATTTATTTAATATCACATAGGACAAGAAAATCCAAATTTGCTTATCACATAGGAGGGAGAAAATGCAAATTTGCTTCTAAAGCCATCCAAATCCAACTAGTGTTTAGTTTCAAGCTTTCTTTTTATTCACCAAAAAAAAAAAAAAAAGCTTTTATCTTTGAAATTCAAATGATATAATCTGACCACTCAGAGATGAAGGAAGTATGGTCCATGGACTCCCCAGGCACATCTTCATGCTTAGAGGGCTTCTCCTTCCCACCAACCAACCTTGCCGGATTCCCAACCGCCGTGGTCCGTGGCGGCACGTCGATCAAAACCACCGAGCCAGCACCGATCTTGGCACCTTCCCCAATATTAATATTCCCCAGAATGGTGGCACCAGCACCAATGAGCACCCCATCCCCAATCTTGGGATGACGGTCCCCACCAGCCTTCCCGGTCCCACCCAGTGTCACGTGGTGCAGAATTGACACGTTGTTCCCGATCACCGCCGTCTCCCCCACCACCATCCCCGTCGCGTGGTCGAACAGAATCCCCTTTCCGAGCCTCGCCGCCGGGTGAATGTCCACCGCGAACACGTCGGCGATGCGAGAGTGCAGCGCCAGCGCCAATGGCCTCCGGGACTGCAGCCACAGAAGGTGCGCCACACGGTGCGCCTGCAAACACGCTCACACAATCACAAACAACGCAAGGTTGTGCAAATTCAAAACCCTAAATTTGAATAATTTGGGATTTAAACACTGAAAACCCTGAAATTGAAGATTGAAAAAACAGAAAAACCCTAAAATTGAAGAGTTTGGGGAACCTGGCAGGCGAGGAAGCCCTTGTAGTTGAGGAGGCAGTGGGAGTAGGAGACGCAGGCGGGGTCGCGTTCGCGGGCAGCGCGGAGGTCGGCGACGGCGGCGGATCGGAGGGAAGGATCGGAGGTGAAGGCGTTGAGGAAGAGATCATAGAGAAGGGTGGAGAGTAAGGTGGAGGAGCAAAGCTTGTTACCGAGGTGGAACGAAAGAGAACGTTCCAGAGACGAGTGTGAGAGAATCGTCGAGTAGAGGTAGCTGGCCAACGCCGGTTCCGACTCGGCGTCGCGGCGTGCCTCCGCCTTAATTGTTGCCCACAGCCAGACCTCGTCCTCGTGACCGCCGGCGGAGGAATTCGCCATCGGCTTCGGCGGCGACGCGTAACGGAGTTCACCCGTCGGCATCGCGCGTTAGGTGTTCGATGAAATTACCGTAGTGTTGGGATGAGAGGGCAGTGTTTGTTTGGCTTAGAAATTCACAATAATAATAAAAAAATTATCTCTTTCATACTTTGTACCATTATTTATAGCTAAATAAATAAATAAATGGTAAAGTTCTTGTTTAATTAATAATTATTACTTTTGGCAAAAAAATTAATATATAATATTTAAATAAAAAATTACGAAAACATAACATGTTTGAATCAATTGATGGATTTAGTGCACTCATTCGCGCCCAATACATACATGACTTGTCACGCCTCACATAGATGCAATATGTGCAAAGTGACGCTCATTCGTGGGAACAATGACCAAAATGTCACTGTTCATCAACTTTTTTACCTAAATACCATGCGAATAGTGTTATTTCTCAATCTGTCACGGGGCAAGTTCGCTATCCGGTGTAGCGAACTCGGTTTGTTGACGTGTCACATTTTTAGTGGATAATAAGTATCAATTTTTTAAAAAAAAAAATGAAGTTCCCCTACCATGTAGGCGAACTTAATTAAAATCAAGTTGCTGCTCACTAAAAATATGACACGTCAGCAAATCGAGTTCGTTATACCGGGTAGCGAACTTGTCCCCATGGCAGATTGAAAAATAACACTCTGTTCGCATGACATTTAAGTAAAAAAATTAGTAAACAGTGGTATTTTGGTCACTGTTCCTCATCCGTGCGCAATAAGTGGTGCAATGTGTGCAAAGTGACACCTCATCCATGCACAATAGGTGGTGCTTCAGCCAGGCGCAACTTTGCTCCCCTATAAATACCTGAACTTTACTTTTCCACTTCAACATTCTCTCTAAGATTTTCCTTTGACTTCTCTATAGATTTGTATTTGAGTTTTGCTTTAGTTTTTCGTGTAATGAAGCTCTGTCAGTCAAGAAAGTCGTTCTGTCAGTCAAGAAAGTCTCATGCTTTGTATATTTTTAAATTATAACAATAGAAATATTATAATATTGACTTAGTAAATTGTTAATGACTTAGGAAATTATTAATGACTTAAGAAATTATTAGTGACCTAAAAAATTATTAATAATTTAATTTATGAACAGGGACGTACGCACTAACCAAAAATAGCATTTTACCACGACAACTTAGTAATGACTTAAGGACGTTGCAATTTAATAACGACTAATGTACATTAGCCGCGTGGTTAAGAATGAGCTCTTTAAAAAGAAAAAAAGAAAAAAAGAAAAAAGAGCATAGCACGGGTTAATATCATTTCTTTCCCCTTTGCCACAAAACCTTATTTCTCTTTCCATCTTTTGTTTTTTCTTTCTCTGGAGATGCAATTCGTGGTGTGAATTTTCCTCCATGTTTCGCTCTCTCTTCTTCAAATGTTGTTCGATTCTTCTTCTGTTCCTCCACAAGCTAGGTTCGTAATCTTGTTAAGTTTTTTTTCATTGGTTGTACCATTTTAAGTGTTATTGCGTTTTTCTCTTTGTTTTTGTTTCAGCGACCAAGACACTGAACAGAGGCATTTCTGAGCTAGTCATCTTGATGGCACCCGACACAGAGCCTCTTGAGTTGAGATTCTTCTCCATCTTCCTTTACTTGCTGCTGAGGATAAGGTAACTTCCATTCTTATTCTGGATGATGTGTTAGCTAGTGTTTTCTGGTGGAAGAATGGTGTCTGTATTTAGGGATTTGATAATGTTTGGTTACTTGAGAATTTGATTGAGGATCTGTGTGAGTTGATTCGCAACTTAATTATTTTTTATTTATTTTTTCATGGCTCTTGAATGTAGGTAGGTTTGTTTGATGGTTCAAATTTTGTTGTTTTGAGATGAATAAATACCGTGAGTGTGTTGAGACCGAAAGAATCACACATAATTGTAAAATAAAAAAAGAGAGAAGGAAAAAAAAAGAATCAAATTGTCAAGTTTCAGCTTAATAGTTTGTTTTGAATTGTGTGCTTCCATGTAATGTTGAAGCATCTTGTAGAGCTAAATTCAACTCCTACAGGGTAAGTTCATCGTGCTTGCTTGACATCCACCACCCGTTGGTCCTGTTCAATACTGACTTTACTCTTCCATTTTATTTTTGTGCTTCAAGGATTCTAAGACATCAAGTTGTTAGTTTTTATTTTATTTTATTTTCTCCTATTATTATTCTTTATCTTGTACAAGGATGCCAAATTTTCTTGATGTCTATGTTTTCAATTGGCCATCCTCTGTTTGCCCTGGTGTGCTTTGCATAGGTTTATGTTATATGTTAATTTGAACTTTGAAGTATGTTCTTGATTAATTTAGCTGGTTGCCTATTTTTAGTGGCTACGTTGTTCCATGTTTTTGAAAATATGCATCGAAAAGGAGCTGATATTTATAACTCATTCACGCGCATTTCCCCTGCTCTTGTGACACCTTTTTTCAATCCCTATTTGCGGTGTGAATGTGAATCTTCGTTGGAGCTTGTCAATTATTGAAATATCACTGAATATTTGCCTGAACTAAAGCTCATCTTGCTTTGAAGTTTTTTCCCTTTTGAGTTTTTTCATTTCGAGTTTTGCGTTTTAGATGAGTTATAAGTAATTTGCATTTGCATATTGTATTTAATTATTTATTTTGTGAAGGAACTCTTCCAACCTTGGCTTTAAATCTATTTTACCATGTTAGTTCGTCTAAATTAGTCAGTCATAGTTTGAATACGATGCTTCAATCATGAAATTTTAATGGAACTCTTTTTATAAGATATGCATTACAGTGTAAATTAATTTGTTAATCATAGTGATTATCATGCTTCAACAATAAAATGAGTGAAATGACATAGTATTTAGTTACTAGGTCCCTCACTTTTAGTAGGTTGTAAATGGACTGCTTCAAAGGGAGGACTGGGATACTGCAATAAAGATGCCCCTTGGAGTTGTTCCTACAGGTTTTATCCTCCTTTTTCCGTTGTGTAGACAATGAGTGTAGTACTAACGTTAAAGTATATTAATGTTGATATAAACTATAAAGTACAAACTAGTTATATTTAATGCTGTCAGGCCATAAGCGATCCCTTGATGTGGCCACTATCATGCAAGGGGAAACCAGATTTTTCAGTATATTAATGCTGGCATGGGGTAATTTACCTTCACCATATATTGTTTTTTTTTTTTTGGTGAAACCATATATTGGATTTTGGCAATGAGGTGGATGTGCAAAAACATCTAAGACAGTTGTGCTTGCTTCTGGTTCTAACCCTGAGATTCACTCAAACATGTTTATGATATCCACTGAAAATATTATTCTATTTCAGGTCTGGTGCGCGATATTGACATTGAGTTTGAAAAGTATCGGTGGATGAGAAGTGCTTGTATAAATTTTTATGTTAGTAAGCCATGTCATAATATTACCATCTAATGTTTATTTATGATGCTTTTCTTTCATTAAATGTGTGTCTCTATATATGGATTATTGTTTCAGTTATCTAATACTTGGATTGAAGGCAAGAACATAAATGATATAGCATTTAATCATCGTATAATAAACTCATTTACTTTAATTTGGAGCAGTTTACAATCTAAAGCTGTTGTGTTTATGTAGAATGCTTTAAACTAAGAATCATATAACAATAAAAAGTAATGGGGCCATTGTGTTGTTTTGGAACCTTTTTTTATAGTCTTGAACGTTGAAACAATTGGACCGAGCCAATGAGCTGGATCTGCAACAAAGAAAACACTAGTTATTATATTGATTCTTCTTTTTTTTAGTACAAACTAGTTATATTGCTTTATATCAATGAGCTGTGTTTTTATACTATTTCAAGTGCGTGTAATAGCTCAAGGTATGTAGGAAGCAATTGCTAGTTCCATTGTATGTCTGGTAATTTATTTAGTTGATTGATCTGTTACTTGTTCAATTGTTTCAGGAGCTTGACTATCTAGTTGGAGCCGTGTCGAACCCCAAGAAACCATTTGCTGCTATTGTTGGTGTGTCAAAGGTTTCTACCAATAATGCTATTGTAGCTTGACTATCTCTTATATATTAAATTAATTTGGAACAAACTTCCAAGAGTAGTTAGAAAGTCAAATGCGTCCATCTATGGAGACACAGATAACCTTGTTCTTGTTCTTATTCTTGTTCACATCATATGCTATCACAGCAATCTCAGAAGGGTTAGATCAATCTTCTCCTTTTCCCAACAACTTTCTCTTCGGCACTGCTTCTTCTTCGTACCAGGTTTACCTTCACCTTGATGCTTGTCATTGCTTCTTCTTGCGTGTTCATCAATCACAATCCCCATATTAACCAGGTCCGTTGCTTCTTCCCAACCTTGCTTAATCCTTTTAATCTATTCCCAACCTTGCTTAATCCTTTTAATTTTTGAATATTCGAAATAATATGGTGTAGTTGTGTTTGCTTTAGTATATCCGACTTCATGATATTCACTTGGACTTGTTTCTTAATATGTTACCGACTGAGAAAATCCTATTGTTTTGGTTCGATTAACAGATTCTGGTTGCATCTGATAAGAATGTATGTCTTTTGCAGCTATGATGGTATAATTGTGAGCTCTCTTGAAGCCAAGGGTGCCTTTTCTTGGTACGAAGCTTATTTTATTTTCTAAGGAGAAGATTCTGAATTTTTGTTGTTACCTCATAATTAGTTATGATAACTAATGTTGTGATTGCTCAGGTGATTTACTCCTCATTTGATGCGGGGAATTTTTACGTCATTCCTGGTTCCCCTGCTAAATCTAGGTTTCTGCCTAGGAAATCTATGTTTCTACCGAATCAACAATTATAAATTGAATTTTCATTCTTTGATATAAGCTATATAACTGGTTTAGTGCTAATGAGTTGTTGTTTTTGCTGTGTTAAATTTACCATTAACTTATATTTGGTAGCTTCAGCTTGATTTTAGATTGTCTATACTGTTGTTTTTGCTGGTTTAGTGTTGTCGTTTGTGGGGAATCACCAGATTATGCCGAGAAGCGCAGTAGGTTATGGCTCGACAAAAATGTGCTTAATATGGTATCAAAAGACACTGTAAGAACTTCATGCTTGGTTTTTGTTTTTAAATCTAATCCAACGTCAAATGATTCAAGATAAACATTGGCGAATCAATTGTTAGCATTAATTTGTTATCTTTATTTAACTCAGTAAGTATGAAAATTAGCTATATATCTCCAAAAAATATAATAAAAAATCGTCTAGTGTTACTTGCTTCCTTATGAGCTTCAAACCTCATAATTGCATTCAGTTATGCTCCTAGAATTCTTACTATCTTTTACTTCTGCTATACGTTTTATTTTTCTGTTCATTTTATTTCACAGGGAACGATAGTTGTTACGGGACTGACTTTGAAGTTGTCCATGACTTTGTACCTTAGTTAGAGGTTTAATTACTATAGTTTTGTGATACAGTGGTTAAGTGTTGGAAGATGAAAGCTATAAGAACATACTCCAAGACACCAATGGGAATCACATGGAGACTTTTGCTATAGGAAGTTGTAGCACCAACAAAAGCACCACTCCCAAGTCCCTTTCCACATCCTGGACTCAGAGCTATGTTGTCCGGAACACCAATCAATATGGTCTTGCTATGGACAACCAGGTTTCCATCCTCAACAGAGATCTGAACTATTCTTATCTATCATGTTCTGTTGTTATACAAACTTATGAAACTGTTTTGAAGATGAATCCTGTAACACCTCTCTCATTTCTTGATTATATCACAAGGAGACTTGGGTTAAAGGGTTATGTTTGTTAGGAGTTTCTGAGGACTCAGGAGGTGTGAAGCTGTTCTTCTCTCTGTCTTTGCAGGTAACTTTGCAGATCTTAATTGTATGACTAGTATTCAAATTTGATAGAAATTGATCATCATAATAAGGAGTCATGAGAAACATAGGTACATTAATAATGATTAATAATAACGTTAAATTCAATTAACATTAAGAGTTAAAGACAGAGAATTAATTATAAAAAATAGGGTAAGAGTTAAAAAAATAGGAATTAATTATATGAAAAGATATAATTGCCTTGTGGTAACATGTGGTACTAGTTCATTTAGCGCCATGTCATTCTTGTCTCAAATTAACAAATATGTTTCAAATGGTATTAAGACAACAATATTTTTCTATCCACACTGGTCAAAAAGCTAATTGTACCCGCACTGGACAATTAATTTTAATCACATTTTTAGGAGTTTATTTTGACCAATCCTTGTGACTGAGAATGGGTAGTGATATTTCTTGCATTGTTAGCGTTTCAATGTAAATAAAATAATAATAAATGGTTTCTAAGTACTCAATATATAACTGGATAGTGAAGCAGTAATATCACATCAAATTTAGAAATGGCCTCTGTAGCATTTCTGTGCTTCATGTTTGCCTTGGCAATGACTTGCTATGCTCGTCCAATTCCCTCAGGTATATATGCTTAATTATTGCCCTTTTTATAATGCTTCTCTCTTTATATTTAAGAATAGATTTTGCCTTTTAGCTCTTCTAAGAATTGTCAAAATTCCTTGCCACTTTTATATATATTTAAACCTAAAACCACCATATTAGTGAACGTAATTGATGTGGGTTTCATTTTATTTGACAGGGAATTATGAAATAATTTTGACAACAGTGAACTATGAAGTGCCACACAAGCAACCATCTTTTCCAAATCATAAGGATCATTCTCAAACATTGCCAGATTTCAAAGACCCACTCATGCACCCAACTCCAACACATCTCGAGTCTTCAAATTTTTGGGGTACCTTAACAACTAGCTCATGTACATGTATTCCAAATTTTTTTATTTTTCGTAAATATAAATTCCGAATTATTGCCTACAGGGTGTGGCTTAGATAGGTGAAGTAGATAAAAACTTATGTAAAAGTTATAAAGATATTGAAAATCTTGGTAAAGATTTTATTATTTTTCTTAATTTGGTTTGTGGTTCTTTCATCAAATGCACTTTTTATTATTTCCTTTTTATATGATTGGGAGAATTTGTAATATTTTTTTTTTAAAAAAATTTCTTTATAATTAGCCACGGTTTTGTTTGTGGCAAAATAAAACTTCTGATCATAGTGATCAAAATCGTTTAGCTACGAAAATAACGTGGCTAACGTAAAAAAACCGTGGCTAATTTAATGTTACCACGCTCATTCAGACCGTGGTTGAATGCAAAAAATACCGTGGTTAAAATAATGCAACGCCCATTTTAGCCACGGTTTTTCAAACAGTGGACAACTCATTTAGCCACGGTTTTAGTAATATTCTGCCACGGTTTTTGTCGTGGCTAAAGAACCATTTTGTTGTAGTCGACTTAAAAAATACTTTAGCGACATAGTGACTTATAACATGTTTAATGGCTTGGAATATTGTTAGTGACCTGGGTTATGATCAACATACATAACCAATTTGTATCATTCTTAGTGACTTTGCATTAAAAATAATAAATATTTCTTTTTTAAAAAATTAATTCTAATATTAGACATGTTAATTATTTGAAATTAATAAATTATGATAATATATTTTTAAAATTTGTAGCATATTATTATGGCCAAGTGCTCATCATCTGAGTCACCTTGGTTTGCACTTGAGCTCATCGATCCCATCACGCATGTTCTTCCTGGACAATACAAATGAGATATACTCACGAGGCACATACAGTGTACCTATGTTTCACAGGCTATGAGGAACAAGAAGACCCTCAGAGAGCTGAAGATTCACCGAGGAGATAGACCCACTATGAACCATTGCCTGACGATATTCTAGACCTGATCGCTTAGTACTTGACTCAGATTGGATTCACACTAAGCCCCTATTTATAGCTGAAGTTTTCCTTTCTAAGTTGGGCTCACAATCTGGCCTTTGTAGAGTTTGTTTCCTTTTCTTCTAGAAATTAATTTTTTTTCCTTTTTCTTCTTAGTATTTAGGATTATTTTCCTTTTTTCTTATGATTATTTTCTTTTTTTTTAGGATTCTTTTCCTTTATTTCTTATGATTATTTTTCTTTTCTTTTTAGTTTTCTTTTTAGGATTACTAGCACATAATTAACATGATCAAGATTTCAAAATTAAAGCATATTTAAAAGATAATAAGAAATCCTTTTAATGACCCCATTCTCACTATTTTTATTTGTGTATTTATTTGCACCTTATTATTTCATTTAATTATTTATGTACATATTTATTTGACTATGAGATCTTTGATCCCTTGAGTTACTATCAAGAGCAAACCCAAACCGAACTTAGGGCTCTAACACCATTTTGTAACACCCCCACTAACAAATTTAAGATATTCTTAAAATAGAAAAATTTGCCAAAATTCACATTTTTATTATTTATTAGGATCTTATAAATACCACGGAAGCTAATCTAAAAGTAATTTGGGAAGATGTTAATGTCACACACTTGTAACAAGGACAAGTGCAAGGCTGAATTTATTACAGTAAAATAAATATAAAGATTAAGGTTTAATTGAAGAAAATATGTCTTATGCATTTTATTAAATCTCATAAAATTTAAGTTTTAGGATTAACTAGAAATATCTGAGTCGTTATCCTTACAGCCCACTTCAAGCCCCATCATTTGCAACCTATTTCACTGAAAATCTACTCTCTCGAAGGATCATTGCAGCACAAAGACACAAACACAACAATCAACAAACGCTGGTAATCCCATCCAAATACTATCACATAATAATCAAATTGAATATCAATTCAACCCAAAAGCTTAAGCTATTAAGTAAAGACCTATTTAATGATTTTATATTATACTCTAATACCCCCTCACATAAGAGCCCTTAGGATTAAAGGGAGGATAACGTATCAGTATCAACCTACCTCTCTCTCTCTATAGAGAGAGAGGTAGGATCCTTTGACACCAGTGTCAAATTTAAAGTTTGACACCTCATCTAAGAACCGTTAAATCAAAAAAGATCTATGGTATCCTATCAAATCAGAGTCGTTGATCTTTTTTTATCTAACGACTCTCAGATGAGGTGTCAAACTTAAAATTTGACACCGGTGTCAAAAGATCATACCTCATATATATAGAGAGAGATCATTTGACTCCTGAGTAAGACTTATAACTCTTAAGAAGTCATATTAATTAATTAAACAAAAAGTGATACATTTTATATATATATAAACAAGAGGGAGGATATTTTGACTACCAAAATTTTTTACTACTAACTTACTACCTATCTAATCACCATTGGATCAAAGAGAGAGAATGTTAAAAAAAATTGAAGAGAGAGAAAATGCTAATTCAATTGTGATTAGATAGGTAATAAGTTGGTAATGGAAAATTTTGGTAATGAGAATATTCTTCCTCTATAAACAAAGGGTTTGTGCTTTCTGATGTTATTTTAGATAATTTTATCTAATGTTCATCAAAACGACGTCGTTTTGGGATGAAAATCATGGTATTTTTGTAATTTTAATTTATTTCAAGGTTATAATAATCATTATCACTTTAATTTTTTAATTTTTCAACCTCAAAACGACGCCGTTTCGATGAACATTAGATAAAGTTATCTAAAGTAACATCGGAAACTTTTTCCCATAAACAAAAAGTGACTATTTTATAAAAGAATAAAGGATCGAGATAATGATATTTCATATATTTTTATTATTTGATAAATTATAACTATAGTTATTTCACATCTAACATAAAATACTCACCATATCAAGTTAATAATTAAAAATACTTTCATAAGAAATTTAATGAAAGAAACGAAAATAATTAAATCAAAAATAAACTAAACAAGTCAAACTCTAAACTCATATTTTTTTGAAAAGTTAAACCCAAACTAAGATTAAACACATTTAAATAAACAAGTCAAATCTAAACTTTTTAAGTATCTCCACGACTTGAACCATATGAAATAATTTTCCTAAGATTGAGACTTTATGGCCGGAACTTCAAAGGGTTCTTCTGCAAAACTTGATGCAATGATTTTGTCACATTGCTATTCAATTGCCAAATACATGGCTAACCAGATTTGTTCAGCAGAGCAAGACAACAAAATGGACATTGAACTATAGATATTTTTGGTTATTCAAAAAGTTACATGCTGCATTACCTAAGGAAAACAAATAGAAAAAAATAGAATGACATTGAACAAAAATAAATCTTATGCTTCTTTGGATAAAATGAAATTGCAAAATCATTTTATCCAAAATCTTTACCTTAATCAGAATCTGTATCAGAACCAGTATCAGAATCAGTCTCAGGGTTTCCATCCACAATTTCCGGAAAATAATCATCCAATGAATTGTCACTATCAGATTGATGTGCAAAATCCTGAATCATAATAGAGTCTGATGGTCTTTGCAATAAGCTATTACTCTTGGAAGCTAATTCAAAGTCTTTATTAACTGAGCTTCCTCCTTGGTCTGATTCCACATGACTGGCTTCATTATGAGGCATAGTGCTGTTTGGAACAATCCTCTCAGACACTATTTCAGTAGCTATAGAACTTGGAGCTTCAGCCACAGGGAAGCTTGTGGTGCAAGTTTTGAGAATGGTTTCATCCTTAGATTGCACCACAGATTCTGCAGGTTGATCTGACTTGAAAATGGTTTCATCCTCAACTGTTCTCATTTCAACATCTGCACATGTGGCAGTCTCAGAAACCATCTCACCCCTCTCTTGGATTTTGGTGACAGGAGACAGGTCAAAAGAAACCACTTTGGGGTCATTACCTCCTCTACAAACTTCAGAAGGCTCTTTGGTGTGTTTTCTATGTTTAGCCAATGGAAAATCGGCTTCATAGCCATTTTCAAGCCATTTAGCACTCTCATCTAAGTCAGAAGATTTGTTATTTTTAGAGAAATCATCTGCTAATGGATGTGTTCTAGGATGTATAAGCACGTCCAAGGTTAACAGAGCATAGGCGCAGAAATCAGCTAGTTTTGTTCCAGTTTGTTGCTTTCCTGCAGACATAGATTTCATGTTTGTCAAGCAAAAAGGAGAAAAATTAATGGGTTTTATAATTCTCATTCAACATGAGAATTACAAATTTCCTACACACCCTTCGATTTCCGTGCTGACATGGGTCCTACATATAATTTTTTCTAACACATGGGTCCCACATGCTTTTTATCTCTACAACATGAGATTTCAATTCTCCTTCAACATGAGAATTATAAAACCCAAAATTAATATAATGTTTCATGAAATGGTAGGTGAGAAGAAGGTTTAAGTGGTTATCAGACAGTCATATCAGGAATGTAAAATGCTATTTTTAATTTGATAATTCTATATTCAATATAAAACTAAAGTTAACTGGTAAGTGGAAATTAATATTGAGAGGAATTTATATTAAAAAACACAAAAATATTATTAGAATACCTTAGCTATCAAGTACAAAACCTTCCTTATTACTATATATCCTTTCAAATTTAGATATCAATAAAAATCTAATGATATGTTGGTCAAAATGTGGTCAATGTTTCAAGTTGCACAATTTAATTTGTATGCAGTGTAATCATCCCTAAACTTCTAATTATGGAACACTATTTAAACCACATAATCAGATCTGATCCCATTCCCGCTCTTATAGATCAGTCCAGTTTAATAGACTTTGTTACCCAAACCCAATGTTTTGAAAACCGGACCAATCATTAAGGTCATGGTGAGACTAACTCCCAAAAGACAGTTGTAACCATACTTCATGATGCCAAGTGTTTTTTGGCTACCTTGTATATGTGAAAAACAAGAAGCAAAATCTGGTCACTAAATCCGGTGCTGAGGTTGAATATCGAGCTATTGCAATAGCCACAAGTGAACAAACATGGATAAAGCAATTACTTCATGAGTTAAAGTTTGGAAATGTTTGTCATATAAAGTTATATTGTGATAATCAAGCAGCTTTACATCCCCCCTCAAGAATAAAAAGTTCTTTCCAAGGAAATCATTATTGAGTTTGTTAATCCCAGTGATCAGCTTGTAGATTTCCTTACGAAGTCTCTTTGGGGTCCTCCTATCTTTTTCTATAACAAGTTCGGTGCATATAATTTGTATGCTCTAACTTGAGGGGGTCTAGGGAGTGTTGGAAAGTATATGCTCTTTAGGGGCAGTATATATGCTGTTAATAATTAAATTTGATTAGTATATAATTATTTTCCTGTTTTCCTAGTTTCATGAAATTAAAGATTGTAAATCATGTTATATATTATATACTAAGGTCGTGCTAAGAATTTCCTCGAGCAAATATTCAGAAATCTTGTAAACAGAGGAAAACAAATCAGAAAATATACAAATCAAATCCAGCAAATATACAGCTCCTAAATAGGATATTCTTTCCAACAATCTCAGCACCGATTCTGAAAGTTATAAAACCCTCAGAAACTTGTAACAATAATTACCAGATTTCACATAATCGAAAACTAAACAATACTCACAATAAGAACCATAATTAAAATATCTTATTTAGAGACACAAAACCCAATATTTTACCAATTTTACCACTGCTAAAGTACCAATAGGGATATCAATCTCAATAAGAACAAAAGCACTTCCATATTGACAAATAGAAGTACCTTTACGGAAAAGTTCAAGACCCTGGGCTAAATATGGGGGCAGCTCCCAAGCATATGAAAGAAAAGATACCAAAAGAGCTCGCAATGCAGCAAGCTGCAAATCTGTGGCAGTTGCAGCAGGTTCCTTTTGCTGAAACACACTTATTTCTTCACTAGCTGGTCCTTCTTTGAAAGAATCCATTGCTATGACTATCAAAAGACTATGAACTTCTGATCTCCACTGTTCAGATCCTAAAGCACCAGCCTGAGAAAAAAAAAATATTCATGCAATCCCCTTAAAATTAAGAAAATTGAGATCTCCATCATCAAGGGCCAGTTTGGTGTCACCTTAAAATTGAGAAGAAAATTTCATCCCCAAACTTTTCAGGTCAATATTACCAAACTGACTCCACAGGTAAAAAACAAAGGACTGCTGTAAGCACTACAATATTTTACCCCATACAAAACAGAACACATTTTCCTCATTTTCGATTTTTGTATGTAATTTTGTTTAGCCCACATGTAAACTAGATAAAGGTGGCCTTAAAATTACATAACAGTGGCATATTGTGAATCATACCAGTTTACATAAGTTTAAGAATATTAAATACTTGAAATAACATGTCTAGGGAAAGAGTTAAAAATTTAGCTTATCTTTGGGGTTCTGCTTATGGTTGCTCCAAGCTTGGATATGCAGATTATATAGGGCAGGGTCACTGCATTCTTAGTCGTTTTTCCTGCTGTCTTATGCATATAGTTTCATGTTTGGACTTTGGAGGATATCTTGTCCTTCTCCGACTTATAGTTCCCTTATTTTCTCTCCAATAAAATTTATTTCTTTTAGATTAAAAAAAAGGGAAAAGATCTGATTGTTTGGACCAAAAAAAAAAAACTAAAAATGTATCATGTTATAGAAATAATATTCCAAAACCGTGGCACACCAAGAAAGCAGTGACTCAATATATCCTCCCACAGAGACAATATGATGAATTGATGATAGAGTTAATTTATTATATGGTTGTGAGTAAGGTGACACTTGCATTTACCAACATGTATTGTTAGAATAATAGGATTACCACTGTCTTAGGATTCTTATTATGTTTGGAGTTATTGTGCTGGGCTTGTACAAGTTATATTACCATGTATTTTACCTAAAATATCAGTACAAATAAGATTAACAGACCGGTGTTTGAATCACAATTATTCAATCTCATTACTTAAATAAACTTTTATTTTGGAGAGTAAACTATGTATGATGAAATTGGTTGTATGTTAATTACTGTTGGAATTATAGGAATTTTTTTTTTTTGGTGTGGAAATTATAGGAATTTATTTAGGTATAGAGGGAGGAAAACAAATACTCAGAATAATAAAATTATATTAATATTGTTGTGAAGGATGTGTTATGATGCAATACAAGCTACAAAAACACTAAATCCCTATTTATAGTAATATTAGATTCCAGATCCTAGTTAAATAAGGAAATGAATCATGAAATAGAAAGAAATAACGAAACTATTCCAAAGAGATCATATAAGATTCTCTAGATTGTTCGAAGATACCATCAATAGATTATGAGATATTTTTCATATATTCTAACAATTGCAATGGTTCTATCCGAGATATATATAATCCTAATTGATTCTACAATATATACATGATATCACCTAAGATAATCAAACAAATATATTCTCTTTTTCCTTTTCCATCCAATCCCAATAATAACAACACAAAATTTAAACAAGAGTAGCCATTGATGTTTAGGGAAAGTTTGATTAAGGAACACCACTAGTTATTTCACACAAAAAAATACATACCACAGTATCAAGAGCCTCTAATGCCTCAAGTGCAGCTATCCTTAGAGAAATTGGAGTCAATGGGTGGTTCTTTGGAACTTCTTCTACCAAACCACCACCTTTGTCATGCTCCTGAAGAGAACCAGTTTTATTGCTATGCTTCCTTTTTCTCTGACATGGCTGCAGCAGTGCTCCAGTAGAGGCATTTGAATTTGAACCATTCAATGTGCCAATATTCTTAGTCTCAATGACTCTCAAATCAGCAAATGCATTAAGGATAATTTCCTGTGCAATGCTTAAAGCCATTCCTGTTCAAGATGATTTATAAGTAAAAGTCATTATGTGTGCTCAAATTAAATATAGCTTCATCAAACAGCTAGGAAGGGGAAACAAAGGAATTTGGGGCACCAAAAAGGGAAGCTGAAAAAGGAAAGAACCATCCATGCAGTCTATGAATAAAGTTGTTGAAACACTATATGGAAAAAAAATCAGTAAAAATAAACAGTATTACATGAAATCAAAGGTATGTTGATGAAAGCAGGGAGGATACATGGAACTAAAATTAAATACACTTAGCCTTATGCATTTCTCTTTTCTCCCTTTTCCTTTCCCTCTCCCTTTCTCTTCCTGTATTTTTTTATCACTTTTTGATAGAAAATAAACTGGAAAATTGCAAAAAGGAATTCTAGGTAAAAACATTTCCACTTACGGAGAAATTAACTGCTCAACTAGTTAATGTTCAAAGTGGTTAAAGAGTAATGTGGGAAAGTACAATTAGGGGGAGAGTAAAATATATCCTCCAAAATTTAAAAAACAAAGCATCAAAGAATACGAAAAGAATAATAAAAAGAAAGACTTCCCAGCCCCAAAATTCTTTCAACAAGATAATACCGACTGTAAGCAGAAAGACAACTTAATCGAGAAATTTCACGTACCAGCACCCATGGATATGAGCAGAGTCCTTGTGACTGAATAGACCTTAATCCTCAATTCTGGCAGTGCACATGTCTTGAAGTACTTTTTGATGATTCGTACAATAGAGGCAGCATGTGGTAATAGTTTACTGCAATAAAAATATGGGCAATAAGTAGAATTCATCATTCTTACAAGAAATAAATACATAAAAGATATATCAGAGAAAAGAACATGGAAGTCATGCATGGAAACAGGGATAAGAACACCATAACAGTGCAAGGTAAGTGCTTAGATGATAGAAGACACATTATAACAGCAATAATTCTTGGAACCTTGACATCACAACAGCAATCAGTTATAACGAAATTTAAATAATATACCAAAAACACAATTTTATAATGTCAAGGTTTCAAGAATTTTATATTTAATTTACATAGCCCCCTTCAACATTTCCTTTTGTCCATTTAGCTTGAAGGTAAGGATATGATGCAGTCATACCTGCCTGTGGCCTTTATGATAGCGCTAAGCAATTCCAGGCTACTCAAGTGCAACACAGGAAGTTCTGAACAAATGTTCTCTTGCTGCTTGGAAGTAAAAAATGGCAGTGCCATTGGTGGCAAAGAGCCATTTACCATCAGAATCCTCTCAATAAGGGCCAATAACAGGCGAACAGGCACATTTACCTAAGAATTAAAATCACATTGCTTTTCAACATTATTCTCCCAAATTAAAAAGGATACACAGAGCTGACAAGTATAGGAACATAAATTGGATAAACTAAAGAGTACCTTAACAGTATATGAATTTGTAAGCATCGCACAACAGCTAAACAAAAGTGTAGACACATTAGACATTAGTGACTGCACAGACCTCTTTGTTGAATTGCTATTAGCTTCTTCTGCCAATATATACCCTCCTAAAGGTGGTGGAGATTTTCCTGGCAGAACCAACAATCTCCTAACCTCCTTACGCGTGGTTTCTGTAACACATGGAAAAAGATGGTAACTTATTGCTTTTAACATTGGCTTTTATGAAACAGATAATACCAACATCTACCTTCTTCTAGACCTTGAAAGGCCAAATTTAATTGATCATTTATTAGAACCAAAATTTTCTGCATCATCACAGACCAGCTTTCTTCATCTCCTCTTGATTTTGGAAGTAATGCAAGGCAATTAGCAAGTTTCTGAATGTCCAAGACCAAGCAGATGACAGAAAACATCAGAATAAAACTACATGTATACTTATTTTTATTTATCAAGAGAAAATTTGCATATAAAAGTAAGGATGAGGCATTCTTCTAAACTAGAAAAAGAAATAGAAGAAAAAAAATTCATCAATGCTATCTTTGGAAGTTTAGTTCAAAATGAAATGGAGTGGTTTAATAAAAGAATCAAATGAAAGGGATACAGGCAAAATGGAATGGAGTCGCTTTTTCTTTGTCTGGAAGTTGTAGAAAAAATTATGGAGGGAATGAAATGGGTAGAATTATAAATATAAAATTACAATATAATCCCCATCTAATAAAATGTGTAAAACAAAATAAAAAGTAAAATAGTAAAACAATTTTTTAAGCAAAAAGTGGTTGCTGACAGGCATGCGGTGAGGGAATGCATCCTGCTCGGTCTCTCTCCCCTTGCTCGCCTAATTTCATTTTCAAACAAAGAATCACTTGAAAAAGGTATTTGAATATAGGGTTTTATAATTCTCGCCTAATTTCATTTTCAAACAAAGAATCACTTGAAAAAAGTATTTGAATATATTATTGAATTGTATGTGTAAACTGTACAAAGAGTTCTCTATATATAGAGAATGATACCCTAATTCATAACCTAATATTCTGACCTAATAGGCTTGGCCCAATACAACAAATAAACCTAAAAGAAACCTAATATTTACAATACTCCCCCTCAAGCTGAGGAATAGATATTTATCATTCTTAGCTTGCTAGTAAGTTCTTGAAATCTTTCTGAAGGAAGTCCCTTTGTCAATAGATCAGCTAGTTGACGCCCAGTGGGAATGTAAGGAGTGGTAATCAGCCCACTATCAAGTTTCTCTTTGATGAAATGACGGTCGACCTCAATATGTTTAGTCCGATCATGTTGAACTGGATTATGAGCTATACAAATAGCGGACTTATTATCACACAGCAGTTTCATAGGTCCCTTACATTTTGTTTTGAGATCATCAAGTACAATTTTTAGCCACAGTAACTCACAAATGCCTTGGGCCATAGCTCGAAATTCAGCTTCTGCACTTGATCTGGCAACCACATCTTGTTTCTTGCTTCTCCATGTCACTAAGTTACCGCAAAGAAACATGCAATAACCAGTGGTAGAACGACGGTCAGTCATGGATCCAGCATAATCAGCATCAGTGTAGACTTCTAAAGATAGATTGCCATCCCGTCGAAACAACAATCCTTTACCAGGAGTAGCTTTAAGATACTGAAGAATTCTCTCTACTGCCTGCATGTGTTTCTCCTTTGGATCGTGCATAAACTGACTGACAACACTAACAGCATAAGCTAGGTCTGGTTTAGTATGAGCCAGATATATCAATTTCCCAACTAGCCGTTGATATTGTCCTTTATCAACTGGAGGACTCTCCTCTTCATAGCCTATCTTGTGATTTTGCTCAATAGGAATATTAGAGGGTTTACACCCAAGCTTTCCTGCTTCTTTGAGAAGATCAAGAACATATTTCCTCTGGCTGATGAAAATTCCTTTCCTTGAATGAGCTACTTCTATCCCTAGGAAATATCTCAGTTTCCCAAGGTCTTTGATTTCAAACTCAGAGACAAGCCATGTTTGCAGAATCTGTTTCTCTACAGAATCATCACCTGTGATAATAATATCATCAACATATACAAGGAGCACAGTAAGTTTCCCATTATGGGAGTGTTTGAAGAAAAGAGTATGATCTCCTTGACTCTGCCTGTATCCTAAGGTCATCATAACTTAGTAAACCTTCCAAACCAGGCACGAGGTGACTGCTTCAATCCATACAAGGCCTTTTTTAATCTACAAACTTTATTTTCTCCCTTCACAGAATCAAAACCAGGCGGGATTTCCATGTAGACTTCTTCTAACTCACCATTGAGGAAAGCATTTTTCACATCAAATTGATTTATATCCCAATTGTAATAAGCAGCAAGGGATAACAAAACTCTCACCGTATTCATCTTTGCAACTGGAGCAAAGGTTTCTTCATAATCAATGCCATAGGTTTGAGTGTAACCTTTGGCCACTAGTCGAGCCTTGTATCTCTCAAGAGTTCCATCAGAATTATATTTCAGGGCATAAACTCATCTGCAACCTACTGCTTTCTTCCGTTAGGTCTATCAATCACCTCCCATGTTTTATTCTTCTCCAACGCATTCATCTCCTCTTGCATGGCTTAAGCCCAATTCCCATCTTTCAAGGCTTCATGTACTGATTTTGGGATTGCAATAGAATCTAGTGCTGAAACAAAACTTTTGTGCTGCACAGAAAGATTAACAGAGGAAACAAAGTGGGAGATAGGGTATTGAGTACAAGAGGGACAGGAGGAACAAGTTTTCTTGTGACAAGATCTTTTTCCTTTTTTAAGAGCAATAGGTAAATCATCAGAATCAACATTAATGGGTAACTCATCAGAAGTATTAACATCATGATCAGAAATATGAGGTTCAGGGCTTACCAGTGGTTCAGACGATTGAGGTTGCTGCTGAGGCAATGTGGGTTGTTTCCTTCTTTGATATACCAAATCAGGTGTCATAATCTTCCGTATCTCTGGTGTACTTGATGTATCAGTCACAAGAGGATCAGAAACAGGAACAAGAGGAGGAGACACTGACACAGGTAAAGGAGTAGACACTGAAGATTCAAACTCAAGGAAGGGAGGTGATGAGATTTCTGGTGTAGTATTCTCCCCCTGAAGCTGAGGACATTGGAAAAAGGACTCAGATTCCTGAAATGTAACATCCATAGAAACAAAATATTTCCTACTACCAGGGTGATAGCACTTGTAGCCCTTCTTATCAGGAACATAACCAAGAAAGACACATTTAATAGCCCTAGGGTCCAACTTACGGCTATGATGTTTATGAACATGAACAAAAGCAACACACCCAAACACTCGTGGAGGAAGACTCATAGTTGGAATAGAAGGGAAAAAAGAAGTCATAGAGTGAATAGGACTTACATGGTCAAGTACTCGAGTGGGTAAACGGTTGATCAAAAATGTTGCAGTAAGAATAGCATCTCCCCAATAGTATTTGGGTACATGTGTCTGAAACATTAATGCACGAGCCACTTCAAGAAGGTGACGATTTTTTCTTTCAGCAACCCCATTCTGTTGGGGAGTGTCAACACAAGTAAGTTCATGAATCATACCGTTATTTCGTATAAATTGGGAAAAACTGTGATTAACATATTCAGTACCATTATCTGTTCTTAGTCTCTTGATTTTTTTACCAAATTGGGTCTCAACCATTTTATAAAATTGAAAGAACAGATGTGGTACCTCAGACTTTTCATGCATTAAGTAAACCCAAGTTATACGAGTGCAATCATCAATAAAGGAAACAAACCATCTATTTCCAGAAGCATGAGGGAGTTTAGAAGGACCCCAAACATCAGAATGCATAAGAGCAAAAGGTTCATCACTCTTAGTATTATTAGAAGGAAAAGACACACAACGATGCTTAGCAAACTCACAAACATCACAATGAAAAGACTCAACAGGCTTAGACAAAAACAATGACAGGAATAAAGACTTGAGTAAACTAAATGGAGGATGTCTCAAGCGCTTATGATGAAGCCAAATCAAAGAATCAGCAGTTGATTGACCATGAGACATCAAGATGTGATCGGTTACTTTATTTGCGGGAGGTTGAGACACCAGATAGTACAGCCCACCTTGCTCTTTAGCACTACTAATCGTCTTCCCCGTGGCAAGATCCTGAAAAACACAATGGGTAGGGAAGAAGGTTACAGTACAATTCAAATCTTTTGTGATTTTATGAATAGAAAGAAGATTCGTGGAGAGTTTAAGAACATGAAGAACATCTTTAAGATGTAAGGACTGTTGTAGGTTTATGTCACCAGAACCCGCAACTGATGTATGTGAGCCATCAGCTACGGCTATTGTATGAGTTCCAATGGTAGGATGATAAGAAGTAAAGGAGTCAGCACAACAAGCCATATGATCAATAGCACCAGAATCAACAACTCAAGAATGTTTAAAATCATTACATGAAGAAAGGAAAGAATAAGTTTTGGAGCTCATACCAGTCATAGTCAAAGCACTAGTATCAGATGGCTTACTCAGAGAATCAAGAATGGTTCGGAGTCGTTCCAACTCATCTGGACGAAATGCAGGTTGGGTCTTATTAGGTGCAGGAGTTATTTCAGAAGAAGTAAAATGCGCTTGACCACGCATCCTTGCCATCTTTTCTAAGACAGTTTGCTTTCCATGGAGGCGAAAGCATAGATCCTTAATATGACCTGTTCTTTTACAATAAGAACACCATCGATCATCTCTCTTAGGTTTAGAAGATGCACCATCAGAAAACTTTTAAAAGAGCTCCTTTGTGAAGAGGCCATACTGCACAAAAATAGTTCAAAAACAAGCTCCAAGAAGCCAAAAAATTCGGAAAAAAATACCAAATGACGTCCGATTAAAGAGAAAAGCACATATCCAGAAAAAGGATGAAGGGACGATCAAGATCGCGGTGGTCCGATCCGGAAAAAGGGTCTCACGCGCCGCCACGCGCCGGTGAGAGTGGCTGCGCGTGGGCTTCACTCGCGCTTGAAGAGGAGGCGCGTGTGGGCGCGTGCGGTGGCCGTCCGGTCTGAAATTTCTGGAGCAACGTCGTCCGGTGAACGCGGTTCTTTCTGGGTCAGGTCGGAGTTGAAATACCACCGGGAAAGGGTCCAAACGCGATGAACAGTAACAGAGACGATGAACAGTAACAGAGACGATGAATAGTAACAGAGATTCAGTATAACAGAGATCTTCTCGGTCCAAGAGGTCCCCGGAAAAATTCCGGTGGCGGCTGATGGCAGCGAGAGACGAAAAGAATAAAAGGTTCTGGTTTTAAAGACAATAGGCGCGGAAGCAGAGCCCTCAGAATCGAGAGCTCTGATACCAACTTGAAAAAGATATTTGAATATATTATTGAATTGTATGTGTAAACTGTACAAAGAGTTCTCTATATATAGAGAATGATACCCTAATTCATAACCTAATATTCTGACCTAATGGGCTTGGCCCAATACAACAAATAAACCTAAAAGAAACCTAATATTTACAATAGAATCCATCCCCATCCATCTTATACCAACAACCCATAGAAGATAGGCTCTTTGAAATTTGATAAACATATTACCTTCAACATATCAAGAGTGCATCCTCCAGACAAAAGTTTTAAAGCAATAGCAGATTCAACCTGCATAAATTCAAAACAATCAAATTGTGAATACAGCAGCAAGGAAACTCCAATGCTTTTATGTACATTTACCTTATAAAAGCAACAAGCAAAACAAGTAACATTCACAAGGAAACGTTTCATGCCTATTGTTTTTTAATCATGCAGGTCAAAGAGACACACCCAAGAGTCTTGGACTAGAATAAGAAAATCAGTATACGGGTGCGTACGCAGGTGCAAACTGCAAAAGCATCAATATCTCAAAATTATGCAAATCTAGCCACACATGCACATCCCTTGTGTGTCTTATGATTCCTTTTTTAGACTGCAATAAACACAATTATATCATAAGTATCAACTACTGATTTAGATTTTATTGAATGACAAGGAAAAATTATACAAAAACAAAGAAAATATTAACTTTCTAAATGGTTAAAATTATTTTAGCTGAAGTTTTATGTTTATTTCATTGTATTATTATTACTTATAAAATTACAGAGTTTATAGGTCAAATTTCAAAATTTTCCATTGTGGATTAAGAATGATCACTCTCCATCAATGTTATTAAACTCGGACCGGTCATTGACACGGTCGGGGTCTTAGGTCAATGGGTCACCGGTTCAACTAGGGATCCACTGATTGAACCGGTTGAAATGTATTTGTATAATATTATATAATAATTATAAAATTAGAAGCATAATAACCAACAAATAGAGTTGGTCTAGTGGTAAGCCTTCCAAGGGTCTAACCACTTGTCCTAGGTTCAATCCCCAGCATTGGCAATTGGAAAATATAGAAAACATGTAATCCACATTGGGTATGTGAGGTATAGAAGTGAGCAAAAGACTATTATGCCCTCCCAATACACAGCCATACTCAGACAGAACAAAAAATATTACAGGTAGTTATCAATAGAATGGATCCTATCCTCTTAGAATGGATCCTATCCTCGTGTTAAATTTGCACATAAACTTGTCATGTGAAAATTTTGTGTATATTTCTCACTTCAAAGATATTAAGTAGATGTGGTCTGTTAAAGTTGTAAATATTTACCAAGAGAGAGATCGACGCAAAATTTAGATGATAAGGTTATGTGAAATTTTAACCATAGTTATTAATACCAAGTTATAGTGGCGCTATAGCACGGAAGTAGCGCATGTGGCCCCAGGTCACTACAAGATTTATATTGCGGAGCATTTTTCAGTTGCGGCTGATTTGGCAGCCGTCGTGATCACTATCACAGAAAAAATGCAGCCGCTATCTAGTTACAGGGGTAAAACCCCTTCTTTACCTCCCTATTTTCTGAGTTGTCAAGCCAATTATTATGGGTATTTTCATGATTTGCCATTGTTTTACATCAGAAACATAACCCCTATTTTCCAGCAGCCACTGACCCTCTGCACAAACATCTCTATTTCTCCCTTTCATCCTTTGGTTTGGTCTCAGTTCACATCAAGCATCAGAGCTTGTATCTCTCTGTTCTTTTTTTCTGTGTTGTGTTCTTCCATCACATTCTTTTTTTCCCACTTCTCTAGATTACAGAGTTTTAATTAATATGAATTTGGTTTTAGATTTTTTTTTAGCATTTATGTGTATTAATTATTTTTTGTTTTAAGTCTTAGGGATAGCAGTCATTCCGCTATAACGTTTTTGAGGTTGGCCGCTCTACACGGTCATCCTAAGAAGCACAGATATGTCAATTTGGAAGAAAAATGCATGTGAGACACTGACACATTCCAACACGCGATCAATGTTTTCCGACATACGGTCAACGCTCCGACACGTTTTTTTTTAGATCCAAGTTTTATTTTATTTTATCTTTTTAACTAAATATAAAAAATTAATTTATAAATCAAATATTTTCTATTATGGAATTTGACATGAAAAATTAACAAGACATGAATTTTGTTTTTGTTTTATATTTATGTTATGGAATTTGAATATTTGATTAGTTATATGACTTATTATAGATTGCTATAAGTATTAAATGTAAACTATATTATATATATTAAAAATAATATTTAATATCAAAATGTGTCCTAACATGTAATTTTAGAATTAACGTGTCAGGGTGTCGTGTCGTGTCATGTCACGTGTCGGTGTAGCCATCATCCGAGATTGATAACTATAATTTTAACATAAGAGAATCCATTCTCACTTATCAATACAAATAAAATAGTTGAATACAGAATTTGAATCAAAGTAGTGCATCGATTCATTTTCTATTTTATTGAATTCCTAATCCTTGAATTCTTAGATTTTTTGGCTAACTTTTATTTCCTTCCTTGTTCAATAAATGAGAAGCTGATATCAAATTACCATTTAACTTTTAAGTTCTTGTTCTGGTAAAATAGGTATTAAACAAAGTAGTGGACTTTATTTGAGAAACAAAGTTCTAAATGTAAAAAAAAGTTGTGACAAGGGAAAGAGAAGCTTACACTATCATACTGACGATGAATAGAAAATGGGAAGGAAGTTATTAAAGTACATAACACATGAACTCCAGCTTCCTGCATTCACCACAATTCGAATAATGAACAAAACAAAACTGGTACTCAAATAAAGCAGATAGTTTCTATCCAAAGAAATATGATTATATGAGGACTGACAAAGAAAAGTAGGATCAACTGTCAATAGCATGCAAAGAATATGAAATATCCTACAGTCAAAGATTTGTATTCATTCAGCAAGTATGAGACAAATAATAAACTATTTCATCTTCTTTTTTTCCTAGGGGTGTCCCCACCCATTTGAATGAGACTAATCCCCGTGGTGGCATAAGGTGCGGAGTTTTTGCCACAAAACCCAAGTTGTTTTACCTAGGAATCGAACCAGAGACCTTTTAGACCTAAAAATCCGCTCCTTGGACACAGCCCGCTTACCAGATGTGCCACCCCTTAAGGTTAACTTTTTTATCTTTCACATGTGCAAAGTTTAGCACAACAGTTTCATCTCTTAGCTTACACCTATGCCCTGGGTATGAGAGAGACTAAAAGAGATGATGCTTCGGCTCAATTATTTCACTTTCAGCAATGAAGAATACTTAGGCCCAGAGAAAACTGTTCCAGATACAAGAGTTTATTTATGTATTCTTTCTGCTTAGATTATTTATGCATTATGTGATGAACCAAATGATTCCATCTATCAGGCATAAATTGTACATATATAACGCTTGAGATATATTGATATTAAAATACAATTCTAATCACAACTAACAAACCAACTTCAAAACAAGAAATTCACCCTCAACTATTAATATAGGAATCTAGAATTTTTTTTTCTTTTTGTTTTAGACCTGAAAATATATGTAAACAATACCAAAAAATATATAGCTCCATCCACTCCATGGTGAAAGCTTTTTCATTTTCTATGTTCAATAGAAGCTAAAAATTCAGTAATTTCCAAATTAAGGACTTACCCATATTGCCTCAGAGTTGTCATCTTGTAACATCTTCAAAACAGGCTGAACAACTTTCACAGCACAGGAAGACCCATCTTTCTTGAACTTGGGAAATCTACTTAACCTAGTTTACAAACGAGAGTTAATACTGGTTAGCTGCCAGCTATCTTAATCAAGACAGAGCATACCAGGAACATGACTCAGACAATGGCCGAGATGTTGTACTAATTTTATTCATAAAACCAACAAGCGACAGAATATTCCACAAAATAAATATTGGATTTACTTAAACATTACGCTAAATGGATGGCTACAGTAGATTTGTTTCGAAGGAGACCCTATGACCTATATACAATTCATAAATGTAGATCATTTCACTGGCCATGTATAGATCATTTCATTCAGGGCATAACACGAGGCAACCACACATGAGCTTGCAGACAAGCAGAAAGAGAAAGAGAGAGATTTCTAGCGAGGGATCCAATTAAGTAAGCACCAAACATGAGTTTTCTACATTGCATATCAATAATTGTACCAGCCAATAGGAATTTGTTTTAGTAGGAAAAGAAATATCTAACCTTGCAAATAGATCAGATATTGAAGCACAAGAAGCTACCCTTACTAAACGAGAATCTGCTGGTGACTGTTTTAAATAAAGATCATGGAAAACGTCACAATTATGTAAAACATAAGTAAAAAATTTATTTCAGAAATTTAAATATTGATCTTCAAAGATGCATGGGAACAAGGGATATCCATGTTTGAGTGCACATGTACTCAAACAGGTTTCAAATGGGGAGTCCAACAACATATATACAACACATACAATATCCATAAGATTAAGAAAGATAAAAACACTGCGTCAGATAAATAATGTCTAACATTATTCAATAACATAGCATGTAGAAAAAATATGGTCCTTCTCCAATACAGGAAAGGAGACTTAATGAACTCTAGAATGGTGATAGGGCCCAATTACGTAAAGCACAATTGAACAAAGTGTATGTGAGGGATAAGGGCAGGAAACATTGGCAGGAGCCCAATTAGTTGGTTAGTGCTGTCAGTGTTGAGTCAGATTGTTTGTTAGAAGAGAATGAAGTTATGCGCGTTGCAAGTTAGTTGAGTGAGTGGGTATTACTAGGAAGGCATGGAAGAGAAGGAAGCTCACCAAGGGGTCATTGTGTGGTTAATTCCTTAGGAGATTTCAGAGCATCTCGAAGGCTCTTTTACTTGCTTTTGTTATTTCAATTCCTGTAAATGTTGATCCATAGCAGTACTATGGAGAACCATGTGATGCATTTCTGTTTTCAATTTCCATTGTTCATTGAGAAATATTAATATACATAGAGGTTATTTAGTATATTTGTGTTCTGTTAATTTCGATTGTATCAATTTGGTATCAAAGCTCCGCCTGGGAGTTTGGGTATGCCGAGGACAAGGAGCATGGAAGGAGTGGAGGAGAGAATCATTCGTGGTGAGCAAGCTCAGGACGAGCTCATGCGCAGGATGGATGCCAATGATGCAAATCAAGCGGAAATTATCCGACGGTTAAGGGAACTCGGAGCGGGCCTGGAGCAGCTCCGTTCGGAAGAATTCCGTTTTGGTCATAACCGAGGAGGTGAGGGTACAAGGAGAAATAGTTCTGAGGGCTCACATGGAGGTCCCAGGGGGATGAACTACATGGAATCGCGAGTTAAAAAATTGGAGATCCCGATCTTCACAGGTGAGCATGCATATGCGTGGCTGAGTAAGGTGGAGCGTTATTTTCAAGTGAATGACATTGGGGAAGAGGAAAAGGTCCCAGCGGTGATGCTAGTGTTAGAAGGTGAAGCATTAAGCTGGTACCGTTGGTGGGAGCTTGACAAACCCATGGCAACCTGGGTACATTTCCAGCGAGAAGTATTGTGCAGGTTTCAACCGGAGTTGTTGGATAATCCGTATGGGCCACTGTATGCATTGAAGCAAACCAGATCAGTGACGGAGTTCAGAGGTGCCTTTGAAGCGGTGGTGGGTACCATGCGTTACGCGGACGAGGAGGTTCTGAAGGGTGCATGGCTCAGTGGATTAAAACCTAGTCTAAGGCAGGAAGTACTAATGACTCCTGGGCTAGGCTTAGCGTCCATGATAAAAATGGCCCAGAAGATTGACCAACGTAATTTGGCTTGGGCCGAAGAGGGGGATAGGATATTTTGGGCCCAAAAATACAATTGGGTTGCAAAGGGGGTTTAACCAACCCGCGTATCTGAAAGGAGGGGGCACTAAAAATAGCTATATGGAGTCGGGTAAGGGCACCACCCCTGAGAACCCGAAATCGAATGCCCTAGGTAGATGAGCAACAGGGACGACGACGTAGTGGAGTTCAGCAACGAACCGTAAAGAGGAAATCCAAGGGAGTAATTTCCGACGTCTATCAAATGCGGAGGCGACGGATCGACGGAATAAAGGGCTATGTTTTAGATGCGAAGAGAAATGGAACCCGGAACACAGATGTGCAACCAAACGACTTCATCTCCTGATTATGGGGACGGGGACGAAGACGATGGGTACAAGGGGGCGGAGGGAGCGGATGCTGAGCTAGAAAGGCTTCACGAGGAAGAGGAACAGGCCCTACAATTAACGTTGCAAAGTATGATGGGTCTCACTTCCAATCAATCAATGAAGGTTTGGGGGCTGGTGGAAGGTGAGAGGTTGGAGGTGTTAATCGACTGCGGAGCGTCTAGTAATTTTGTGAAGACCGAGGTGGCTCAACAGCTGGGGCTAAAAGTGGAGACAACCCCTATATTCCGGATTGTCGTAGGGGATGGACACAAGGTCGCATGCAGTGGGGTATGCAGAAAGGTGAAGATACTGATCCAAAATAACGTGATTGTGCAGGACCTGTATCTCTTTGATTTGGGTAGGGTTGATGTGGTGTTAGGACTGGATTGGTTGAAGGACCTGGGTGATATTCGAGCTAATTTTCGTGAGATGACCCTTCATTATGGTACTCAGGGTACGGAAACTTTCATCAAGGGTGAACCTTCCTTGTCTAGAACAATCTCTTCTCTAAAATCTATGACCAAGGCCTTGTTACAGTCAGCTCAAGGATACTATGTAGATAAGGAAGCAGTAGAATTGGAAGGGGGGAACGAGGAAGATTTATTTCCCAAAGAATGGATCCAGCTCGCGAAATTAAGGGAGGAGTTCGAAGACATCTTTGCTAGACCTAAGGGAATGCCTCCTCCACGGACTAGGGATCATTCCATCACCCTGAAGCCAGGTAGCCAGGTACCTAATAGTCGTCCTTACAGATATCCCTATTATCAGAAAACGGAAATTGAGAAGTTGGTGGGGGAATTGATGAGTGATGGGTTTATTAGACCAAGCATTAGTCCATATTCTAGTCCGGTTATTCTGGTAAAAAGAAGGATAGCAGCTGGAGGGTTTGCGTTGATTACAGTGGATTAAATAAAATGACAGTCCCTGACAAGTTTCCAATCCCAGTGGTGGAGGAATTGCTAGACGAGCTGGGAGGAGCAACGGTGTTTAGTAAGCTGGATTTAAAATCCGGCTATCATCAGATTCGCATGACGGAAGAGGACATCCCTAAGACGGCTTTCCACACCCACGAAAGGCATTACGAGTACTTGGTTATGCCATTTGGACTCACGAACGCACCGTCCACATTCAACGCACTGATGAATGAGGTACTGAAACCATTTCTACGGAAATTTACTTTGGTATTCTTTGATGACATTCTTATTTACAGTGCGAGTCCAGAGGAGCACATTGGGCATTTAAAACAAGTTTTCTCCGCTTTACGTCGACACAAGTTATTTGTTAACCAAAAAAAGTGTAGGCTGGGACAAAACAAGATTGAATATTTGGGGCATTTCATTACTGCTGATGGGGTTAGTGCAGACCAAGCAAAATTAATGCTATGGTCAATTGGCCGAGTCCTAGAACAATGAAGGAATTGCGGGGGTTTCTAGGCCTCACTGGCTATTATCGCAAGTTTGTGAAGGATTATGGAAAGATAGCTCAGCCATTGACTAATTTGCTAAAAAAAGACGCATTTAAGTGGGATCAAACAGCCACAGACGCTTTTCAGAAATTAAAACAGGTTATGGTCAGTGTGCCGGTGTTAGCTCTACCCGATTTTTCTAAAGCCTTTACAGTGGTCACTGATGCTTCAGGTAAAGGTATGGGTGCTGTGCTTATGCAAGAAGGTCGTCCTTTGGCGTATTTTAGTCAGGGATTTTCCGAACGTGCTTTACACAAATCGGTATATGAGAAAGAATTCATGGCCATTGTTTTTGCAGTGAGGAAATGGCGTCCGTATTTACTCGGAAGACACTTTATTGTCAAGACTGATCAAAAGAGTCTCCGATTTTTATTAGATCAGCGGGTGTTAGGGGAGGACGAGCAGCGTTGGGCTTCTAAATTGTTGGGTTATGACTTCGAGATCCAATACCAACCGGGAAAAGAAAACGTGGTTGCGGATGCTCTTTCTCGTACTATGCATTATTCACTGATTTCTCAAGTTCAGCTGCCCGAATTGGAGGAGGTAGATGATGAAGTAAAAAGGGACACACGGTTGCGCAAACTGGTGCAAGAAATAGCCTTAAATCCAGAAGCACACGAGGGATTCAAACTAGTGGGAGGTAGACTCTTTTACAAGGATAGACTGGTTTTGTCTAAGGTAACTCGGTTTATCCCTCTAATTCTGCACGAGTTTCATGACTCCAATGTTGGGGGTCACTCTGGGTTTTCTAGAACTTATAAAAAAGTGATGGGGATTGTGTATTGGGAGGGTATGAGAAAAACTATTCAACACTATGTTACTGCATGTTCTGTTTGTCAACATAATAAGGTGCAAAACCTGTCCCAATGGGTTTATTGCAGCCCCTGCCCATCCCCACACAGGTATGGTCAGATGTTTCTATGGATTTCATAGGAGGACTACCTAAGGCATTTGGGGTGGATACTATTTTTGTTGTGGTGGACCATCTTACGAAGTGTGCTCACTTCATGAATCTATCTCATCCTTATTCAGCAAAAGATGTAGCTGAATTGTTTGTTACGGTGATTGTACGGCTGCATGGGTTCCCGTTGATAGTGGTCTCAGATAGGGCTAAGGTCTTTTTGAGTAAATTCTGGTCGGCTTTGTTCAAGGCTGCTGGTACTAAATTGCATTACAGTACAGCATATCACCCACAGTCCAACGGGCAATCCGAAGTAGTGAACCAGGGGTTAGAGACTTACCTTCGTTGCTTTTGCAGCACAAAACCAAAAAATTGGCCTAGATGGCTACATTGGGCGAGTATTGGTATAATACCACATACAAGGAGTCGACTGGGATGACCCCATTCAAGGCTCTTTACAGTATTGAACCCCCACAATTGTTAAGGGTGGGAAGTAGTTTTTTGAAAATGGATGTTGTATCTTCTTTGCTGGCAGAAAGAGAAGCTATTCTGGATGAATTGAAACTGAATTTGGAAAAGGCACAAAATCGTATGAAGGCGCAAGCCAATCAACATAGATGGGATGTTCACTTTGAGGTAGGTGACTCGGTGTACTTGAGGATTCAGCCGCATAGGTTGAAGACTCTAGCCTCTAGAGTCAACGAAAAGTTGAGTCCCCGCTATTATGGGCCATTTTCGATTCTGGAGAAAATAGGTGTGGCTGCGTACCGTTTAGCGTTACCGGCTGGCTGTAAAATCCATCCGGTTTTCCATGTGTCCTAGCTTAAAAAGGCTGATCCGAGAATGCAACATGTTTACCCACTGCCGGATATTCTGTCAGCTGAATGGGAGTTACAAGTGACACCTAATGCCATTTTGGATTGGCGCAGGGACCCGCAAGGCAAGGTTCAAGTCTTGGTCAAGTGGCACAGGCTACCGGAATTTGAAAATTCATGGGAGGATTTTGTTACTTTGGACTCTCAATTTCCAGATCTCCACCTTGAGGACAAGGTGCTTGTGGTGGAGGGGAGTATTGATAGGGCCCAATTACGTAAAGCCCAATTGAACAAAGCGTATGTGAGGGATAAGGGCAGGAAACATTGGCAGGAGCCCAATCAGTTGGTTAGTGCTGTCAGTGTTGAGTCAGATTGTTTGTTAGAAGAGAATGAAGTTATGCGCGTTGCAAGTTAGTTAGAGTGAGTGGGTATTAGTAGGAAGGCATGGAAGAGAAGGAAGCTCACCAAGGGGTCATTGTGTGGTTAATTCCTTAGGAGATTTCAGAGCATCTCGAAGGCTTTTTTACTTGCTTTTGTTATTTCAATTCCTATAAACGCTGATCCATAGCAGTACTATGGAGAACCATGTGATGCATTTCTGTTTTCAATTTCCATTGTTCATTGAAAAATATTAATATTCAGAGAGGTTGTTCAGTATATTTGTGTTCTGTTAATTTCGATTGTATCAAATGGCTTACAAAAAGAATGAGCACATTTAGTAATTCCAAAATGTATCAGCCAAAGATAGAAAGCTGCATTAAGAACAACTGGGGCTGTTTTAAAACTGTAAAGGTGGATATGTAGATATGTAGTATTATTAAGTTTGAAATAGTGTCACTCATATTAAGTTCAATTTAGAGTACCAACTTTGGCTTGTGTGTTAAGTGTGCAGGATAGCACACGAAATATAACAGCTAGAAAGCATCAGATTTAGAGCACCAAGGTGATATTACTCAGTTCTAATTTCATCTACTGCCCAAAACAACAATGAATCTCCAATGAACAGCATTTGATATTTCCAAAAGGGAAAGTTCAAGAAAGCTTGCAAGATATCTGCATTGCATGGAAAAACAACTTGATACCTGAAGAAAAGACAGCAACTTCTGGAACCATGACGAGTAACATTCTAAGAAACGATCAGAGCTGCACTCTTCACAAGTAACCCCCAGCAAAGAGATTCCTGCCCAACATTTATCTGGCTAGAAAAAGTAAAATGCAACCATGTCAATTAAATTAACTCAGTAAACTAAAAAAAAATTAAAAAAATCTTCAATCTTCGAGTGTAATCTAATATGTATCAAGAAGCAGCAACAACTATGAAAAAACTATCTTGTGACAAAAGAAGAAGGCCAAAACTGGTTTTCACACATGGAAAAATAATAATAATTAAATGCATTACAAAATTGAATTTTGTTGAATACCCAGAAAAGTGCAAGTGCAAAGCAATGAAATTTACCATATTGCTAGAAAGGAGGATCAAAATATGATCGACCCATGATTTAACTGCGGATTTCCAAGCTTCAATTTGCTTGGGGTTCATGGATTCTGTAACAGACTCAGAGAGAAGAGAGTGTGTTTTGATCAAAGAGACAACCCTGGAAATCTCTGAGGGATTGGAAAAGGGGTGCTTCTCGTCAGGGAGGTGGTCTCTGACAAGGGTTCGAAGCAACCGAGGTTTCAGTGCAACATCGTACATGTTGCCGAAGTGATCAAAGGCAGACATTGGAACACCCCAAAAACTCGAAGCTGTCAATGAAAAACACTCACTTGTAGAGAGAGAGAAAAGAAGAAGAAGAAGAAGAGGGGAATGTGTGCAAGCGGCGGGACAGGGTTTAAGGTTCTGTTTGTGCCGCCGTTGGTTTGGGCTTTTACGAGGGATGTGTTTGACTGATACACAACACTGTGATCATATAAATAGAGTAACAGAAAAATAAAAACTCTTTATCCAAAAAAAGAAAATTTAAAATTTAAATTAAAGAAAATAATAATATTTTGTTTTGTAAAAAATATTATTATTATTGTTGGAAAAAAGAGAATTTTTTATTTTTGTAATCTATGTTGTTTAGGCAAAAGCCCATAACAACATAGATTACACAAATCTAATACTTATCCTTATTTTTTTATTTTTTTTTATATAATGGTAGAAATTAAAAACATAACTTAATATAAATTATTGAAATCCCTCATCACCATACTAAATCCAGTAGCTTAGTACTTATCCTTATTTCAAATAACTGCTATGTGTTTTACTTTGAAATTATCTATCTTTTGTCTTTGTTATGATTTATCTTCTTCTAATTTTATTTTATTTTTCATTTGGATTGGCCTGAACACCGTTAAAAATTAGATAAATTGTATATTTTATCTTATGAATAATAAAGGTTGCATAGAATAAAAAACAACTTATTTACATATTTCTGTGAAGATAAAACTTGAAATCCTTTTTTAAAAAAAATTGGATCATATAACGTGGCCGAATGGGATTTTTTTGGAATGGATATTTTCATATATCAGGTAGGATTCTGATTCTTTGATATTAGTGTCAAATTTGAAATTTAACATCTCATCTAAGAGCCATTAGATCAGAAAAAAATCAATGGTATCACATGTTTACAAATCAGAGTCATTGATCTTTTTTGATCTAATGGCTCTTGGATGAGGTGTCAAATTTCAAATTTAACACCGATGTCAAAGAATTTTACCTCTTCATAAATTATTTAAGATGATCGTATTATATACAAGAATCTTAATTATTAATAAATAAATCACTAATAATGAGAGATGAGAGAGGATAAATATTAGAATAAAAAGCAAAAAATCATCAGTTTTTTACTATTGATTTGTCTATAAATGATTAAAATCCTCTCCTTTGATCATATTATCTCCAATATTATAAAACTCGGCCCGGTGAATGACTCGGTCGGGATACTTGGTTAATGGATCACTAGCTGAACCAGTGGGTTATTAGTTGAACCGGTTGTATATATAAAATAAATATTAAAAAAATTAATTTAATAATCTAATTAACATAACCCAAATAATTGTTTTTCTTTGCTGAGCAACATATAAAAACAATATTGTGGTTTAGGGTTTGTTTGAGATTGATGATGTGATAAGTTGTTTATTTAAAATACACAGTACTAAGTTGGTAAAATTATTTGCTAGGGTTCTCTTAGTATATTATATCGTGTTGCTCTTGCATTTCAACTGAAATGCTACGTAGTATTTCTGTGATATTTCATTCAACTAGATGATTAAGTGGCCTTTGTGGTGGATTTTTTAATAATTTGTTTCTTTCTCTTGTCCAATGGTAGTCTCTTTAGCAAGCATGAAATGGAGCTACCTTTGATTGGCCTTCAAAACGCTGGGAAAACATCACTTGTAAATGTTATTTCAGTCGCGAATGTGTAAGTAATGCCAATATATTGAGGATCGTGTTGGTGTTCTAACAGTTCATGAAGATGAGAGATACAGGATCCATGGGGAGGGAGAGAGAAGCAGGGAATCACGGCTCTGTTAAATATTGAGGAAGAGAGAATTTTTGTATCGGTTAGAGTAAGGCCTTTGAATGAGAGAGAGATAACAAGGAACGATGTATCGGACTGAGAGTACATTTATGGCAACACCATCATATTCAGGAACATCAATCTTGGAGAACAGCGATGTAAATTCAAGATTTAAAGGTTCCACATCGGCCAAATAAGGGAGAAGTATAATGTTTATAAAGTGTTGGACATGCCTTCAGTACAACATGTTTCACTGTATCCACGTGGTCTTGGCCTAAGAAAACCGGTTTGTTCTCTGGGTCGAGTCACCGGTTAATAGCTGGTTCTGATAAACTCGGTTGGGTTAACCCGGTCCGTACCGGTTCAAAAGCATTATCGATCCATTTTGAAACTTGGACCGGTCACATGGCCGGTTTCCGGTTCGACCCGGCCGGTCCGGTCCGATTTTTATAACACTGATTATGTCAGATAGCACATGATAGAATCTATTTCTACAATAAATGATAAAAAAAAATTAAAGGATGACTAATTTTTGAATAAACTACAAAAAAAAATTATTTTAAACTTCAGGAAGGTTATATTATCTACCAACTTAATCTTTATATCTTTATTACCATTTTTATAATTAATGACTTCCAAGCATATTAGATATAACATCTTCTATAACTACTAATATTGAGAATGTTATATTACGTCTTAATATTATTAACAAGAAAAATAAAAGAATATAAAATTTTAAACATCATTTATATAATAAACAATTTTAAGTTACTTGTACATAGTACCAAGTCAGGTACAAATATTTTACATTCAAACCATTCAATAGATTCTACATTCTAAACTATGTTACATGAGTTTAATGCATATATTACATCTTAACTACAAGAAGTCATAAATTTGTAAATTACTTGAGTCTCATTTAGTCTAGTCTATATATATAAGTTTCTACACTATCTAAATAATATACAGTTGCTACTCCTTAGTTTCCCACTACAACATAGAATTATGAGCTATCGTCGTAGAGTTAAGTAGTAATTGTCATCCCTGGCCGGTTAAGCATGGGCTAGACATGATATTCCTCTAGAAAAGTTAGCACAAATAAACACGTGAGAAAAATTTTAATAATATTGAGATTTTTTAACTATAACCATCTAAGCCGTAATAACAAAAATTATCATTCTCTCAAGTATGTTTATAATAAGAAAATAATAACAATAATAAGCATAAGACAAATGGTGAAATATTTAACTATAGCAATAAAGTCCAAATTTTATGGGTCCCTGCATATGAAAGGCTTTGATTGACTGAGCTCAAGCTAATTAAGGTGTTTCTTATAATATTATCGTCTGAACCCAAATATTTGTGTGTCAGTTCACAGCAATATCATACAGTTAAAAATTACGCATTATATTAACATTCATTTGATGCCAAAGGAATTATTATTCTACTGCAAAAATAAATTAAAATTTTAATTTAAATAAAAGATTAAAATGAAACTAAAGGTAGAAGTAAAGTCAAATAAAAGAAGAATTTTAATGATTACCAAAAAAAAATTAAAATTTTTTTTTGAGAGAGTAACAACATTATCATAGTTTTCTAAAACATCAAAGAAATCAACTTTAAAATAAAAGAAGAGAATGAGTTGCTCCCACACAGTATTATCTTCCTTTCCTCTTTCTCTTTCTTCTTCCTCTTTCTCCCTTACTATTTCTTTTTTCTTTTTCTCGGGTTCTTTCCTTTTCTTTCTCCTTGTTTTTCTCTTTTCTTTCTTTTCCTTTGTTAGATGATCATCTATATATATATGGGGTTACCATTTCTACAGCCACTTTAGATAAGCTTATCTACAGCACCATTTTTGTCTATGTTCTCCCGGGAGAACATAGTTATAACACAAAAAGCTGCTTTTTTTCTCTCTCCCCGGTTACTTTTCAGAACCTGTCTGCTGACGTGGAGAGAAAAAAAAATCAACTTTCGTGTTATAACTATGTTCTCCCGGGAGAATATAGTTAAAAATGGCGGCTGTAGATAAGCTTATCTAAAGTGGCTGTAGAAATACTTTTCCCTAAGAATGAGAAGACTAAGCAGCTGATCCTGATTTTGACCAGGAAGACGAAAGAAGTGTGGACCAAGGATCCCCTTTCTCTACTAAACCCAGGCGCCCCTATCAAGTAAAGAATTCTCATTCTTACGCCAGTAGTAATTAGAGTCTGATTGGAACGACATCGCTAGTGGGGTCAGTGGTGAGCCCAAGGGGTGGATGAAGGAGGTGCTTCCAAAGGCTAAAAGCAAGCGAGCTTAGAATCTGTCATTCTTTTCTATATATATTCTTTGATTCTGGACATGTGGAAACTATCCGTTGAGCTTACTCTTCTTGCTTTACCTCTTTCATTCCCTTCCTGCTTTTTCCTTATCCCATCGTTCCATCAACCACTCGACGGAATCAACCATTGCTTTGGAATAGAGATCCTTTCTTCCCAAGTTGCCAGCATCTTATTGCTTATATTATCAGGAATAATTTTCTGTAAATAATAATGAAGCGTATCTTTGGGGATTACACAACGGAAAGAAAGGGGTATGTTTACCTTTATGGAGTCTCCTTTTATGATATGTTTCATAACATTCATATAAATGAACTCGTTGATGATTGAAAGTGGCGGGCCCATGTTACGAATGACATTGTTATAAATCATTGGTATTAAATTGCTATTTGTAGTTGTACTTAAAAAGTTATCGTGTATTGTGTATATAGGCTCATTAAAAGATAACATTTCTTCTACGACGTTCTTTGCTATAGTGGCATCCTTCTGATGGATGAAATTGACGAAGGTAGAGATATCTATCTTCCTACGATCTCTCTTAGATGATGAAACTCTGAGAGTGACCTTACGCCTCTTCTTATGAAGTCTATCATAAACCCATATATTTGTAGGCTCCATGATCATATAATCCTGTACCGTGGTAAAGTAAGGCACTTTATAGAAAACAGGGCGATCCCCTGCAGACGCGACCCAGCCTATATGACGGATCAACCGGATCAGGCATTCCATGCCAGGATATCTCTCTTTCCAGAACTTAAAGCAGGCAGAGGCTACAACGAAGCATTCCTTATGAGTGATGTTGTGAGAGAGATGTTCTTTCAAATTGTTGGTCGTGCTTATTAAAGTTTTTCCATAAATTTTAGGCATAAAGATACCTTTGACATGCTTACGAGTGAGGTACTTACAAACAATTGCTGATAGATTATTAGGAAGTTATACTTTCATGAACTCCTTGAGCTCTTTGAGAAAGAAAGCATAAACATCATGGATTTCTCCATCCGAAGATGGGATGAGATTCGTTCTCTTAGCCATGGTTTCATTCAACAAGAAGTAACTCATAATCTGATATGCACTCACGGAGGCATCTTGGGTAATAGGGGTGTTCCTAAGAACATCCATTTTGTAAGCGGTGAGTCCAATCATATTTTTGAAGAATTGAAAGGGACGTTTAGCCTCAAGAGCAAAATGAGATGGATTCTTATTAATTTGATCTACGTTTTTATAAAGCCACTCATGTGCCTTCTCGGCAGTGAGGAAATTCTTAAAATGGAAGGCGGCTTCTTCAAAAATGGATTTTTCATATCATTAGATATAGATTCCATAGGTTTGGTACCCGCAAAGAGGATCAAACTTCTAGCTAGATCACGCTCATGGAAATGCAAGACCCCACTGCGGTAGATTCGACCTCGGAAGTCGAGAAAGGCCGGCAAATCAAAATGATAACCATCGTAGGCTAATGCCAGCTTGATAATGAAATCCTCATAACGAGAACACTGTATGTCCTTACATACTGTAACATTTCACTAAAGCTACATAATTTATTAATATCCTCATCCTTCATGTATAACTCTCTAAGTAAGTTTGATACATCTTTTATATAAAAAGAGGAAAGAAATCTTGGCTTGAGTAAACCACTTTCAACAAATGACATCTCATTATCTAGAAGATATTTCAACCAATCACTGTTGATTTGAAAGGCCTGAAGCTGCAGCTTGTTCATAACATCACACAGTTTCTTAGAATCACCCCCATTTTTTCCAATATCAATATAAAAATGATTAAGGTTACCGGAACTTAACAGGCGGTAACGATCATAAATATCCCCAGTAGGACCACTTAAATAACCCCCTGATAGATCGGACAGGGTTCTAGGGCTTTCCCCCATCGGGCAGGCACTCGTCCAATCTAGAGGTTTGCATACCATAGGCAGGTTGAGCTTGATCGGTAGTAATGAAATATCAAAATTGCAGACTGCGTAGAGATGGGTTGGCAGATAATAAGATCCATTCTTCTTTTTCACCACTTGAACTTGATTGCTATAATCATTTATGAATGTGATCAAACCCCTTTGCTCCATAAATGGAATTAAGACTGTACCGATGGGATACATATTTTGTAATTTTGATCTTTTCTTACCCTTATTCTCTCCACCATCCGTGGACTTAGAAAATAATGTTTTACACCTGCGGTTTTTCAATAATAAAGCTTGTGTTTGGACACTATGCTCTAGTCGATCAATAAATAAAAGTAGCAAGACGAATCATTGAAGTATGTTCAAGTGTGTTAAAAACCGAACTTAGTTCATAAACAATGAATGCCTCAATCGTATACTGACCGAACTCTGAAATCAATTCTATATCTTCCTGGTTGGATAAATCTTTCCTAAGAATATCCTTTGCACATCCCTCATCATTCCTGATTCATATTTTCATTATATTGGGAACACTCTTAAACATGGATTCTTCATCGAATTGAAGAGTCAGGTCCTCCATTTCTAATTGGATCTTACGTAATTCTTCTTTTAATGGGAAGCTAGCTTTAGCTTTATGCAAAATATCAAAGACTTCTATACTGATACCTTATAGATTGAGTCTTATCATTCTTCTCATCTATGTTAGTCTGTTGCAAATACGAATAAAAGTAATTAAAAAACCCTTATTAGTTTAGTTCTTGTTTTTCTTCCTCTTTTTTGGCACATCTTTCAATGAATGACGAATCCAAATTTCTGATGGTTTAATCGACATGGCTTTCCAACTTTTAGTTTAGAGATCCTACCTTTTGGCTTTCCCTGAATGAATATGGATCTATTCAGTTGTCACTACCCTGGAAGACTTTCCGTTTTCTTTATACTCTGACTACTGCTTTGAGAGGTCTCTGGACGGCTCTTGCCAGTGACATACAGCTGTAGAACGGCATTTATGGGATTTCCCTGTTGTGTAGGTAGGTGCCACTACCCAGTATAAAGTACATCAGTATCCCCTCTAGCATACATAGTAGCTAGAGAACGACATTGGTATTACTCTAAAGAGTCATAAATTGATTGGTGTACTTTTTTTGGTGCTCTTCTTGCCTTCTCCACTTCTGATAGTTCGACCCGGTCAACTGGATATGACACTGGATCAGATAAGTTCATAGAAAGCGGGTCAACTGCTGGTCTTACCACCCTTGCAGAACCGCATTTCTATTTTGATCTATCACTTAAACATAAATAACTAGGACCCGGACCCCATCGAAATTTTTTCTATTGTTTGCAATGTAATTCTTAATCATTTCCACCTCTGGGCTTTCCCACTCATCCGGTGGTGCAAGGCCTTCGATCTAAAGGTCTTAGAAAGTTCAATTCTATCAGTCATGGGCTTTTATGTGTATGCTAGGTCTCTTGTTGGTTCGTCCAGGTGAACAGATCAATAAGAATCTTATGATCGATACTTACTTCAGCGAAGAGTACTCTATAATCTTGGATTCCTTTGAAGAAAGGAGTACTACGGTACTTTATGACTTGGTCTTAAGGATAGAAACGATAGTTAGACAAGAAAAATCTACTTTTACTATTGACTTCCACATTTTCTCTAGATTCTATGGTATTCTCTTGCTTAAGCACCTAGCATGTCATCATAAGAGTTACAAAAACCATTGTTGAGGAATATTAATAGGCTTTATGAGATAGCTATCTATTCTGGTAAGAATATGTTCTTCTGCTTCAGAGACTCCTTGAATCTACTCCCTGGTAAACTTAGCACCCTTGCTAAGAATCTTTGTCGGGTCTAGGCCAGAAAGGCTCTATCCCATATGATGAGGTTGAACTCTCAAATCTGGTAAGTATGAAAAAAAGCTTGTTAGACTATATGAAGCAGGACATCCTTCTCCTTGGAGGTGTAATACAAAAAGCTCAATAGATTAATTGGAAGCTGTTCAACGTGGACATAGAAAGCAAGATTACTGTTTCTTCACTAGCTCTAAGCATCTTTCATATGAAAGACTACGATGATTCTAATTGGTCGGCCTATCCACATCCCAAATAAGAATGAAGACTTCTTTTTTTATAAGGCAGGCCTACTACGGTGGTCATACAGATACATACAAGCCATATGGCGAGGACCTATACTACTACGATGTGAACTCTCTCCATCCCTTTGTAATGAAGGAATTTCCAATGCCTGGTGGTGTGCCAGTCTGGCATGGAAATCTGGTTGGAGCACATGGGACAAGTGAGGGAAGGAAGGGCAGGATGAAGCAAGCAGCCAATCCCTTACTGGTTTAAAATTGCAACATCAGTATTCATCTTGTAAACACCATGCATGGGGTGGGGCCTGCTAATAGGTGTTTGCACCATTTTTAGCTTATCCTTCTTATACTCTTCGAAGAAGCTGATTGCTTTGTTCACTACATCCACAGGATAGTTCTGTATGTCCTGGAACAGCAGCAAATTTATATCACTCCATAAAGCCCATGCAACTACTAGCATAAGTTCCAGCTGCTCTTCATCAAGACACTTCCCCATCTCCTTCACCCAATCTGAGAAGTTGAGAGCCTGCATTTGTTGAGTATGAAGGGCTCATGGGCAGAGTAGCCAAATTCCATATGCCCAGGGGCAGCCCTTTAAAACATGAATGGTAGATTCAAGCTCTATTCCACATCTGTCACAAAGCATGTCAACCTCCACCTTTCTTTTCCCATTTCACTCGTCTTGCATAAAAAACCCCACCTAAATCCACATCTAAAAGGCAGCCCGCGATAAAAATGCCTCCTCTATGAGATCTCGGTGCTACTGCCCAGCCCCACCTTCATTTTATTCGAATTACGACTACTCGACTTTTTTTTCCTAAGCTAAGATCTATGGGAGAGGAGTGCATCCACTCGAATGTAAGCAAAGGAGTGAAGCTTGCGTAGTATACCTTTTCCCAGAAATTCCAGGCTCGTATTAATAACCAGTATAAACCCGGACCTTTTGAGCAAACGCTATGGAGATAGCGAATGCTAGCGTTAGCCCAGCCATCCACATTGCAAGAGCTCTGGGTGTTCTTTCCATTGAAGCTTCACTGGCCACCTCCCTGGCTTGCTCACTGAGGTGGTCTACTAGCTGCCTGACTTCTGCAGAAGAACTTGCTGGTTCCTCGATTTCTGTTGCCTCCGCAAGCTACTGTAACTCAGGGATGCTTGGGGGTGTCTGTGCTAGACAGTCCCACCATATCGCGCACCCAAGATATAGCGCTGGTAAGATTAAGCTGAGAACTTCCGTGACGTGCTGCCCTTGCCCCGACCCCGCCTGAGTGCTCTGTTGCCCCAGGTGTACCTGTAGCTCTCTGGTCTTGACCCACGGCCTAGGAGCTTTTTATCTCGTAATGCCCCGTAGGCCTCTCTCGGGTCACCTAAGCATTTAGTACTTCGATCTTTTATTAGGTTGGCACCAGGTAAATACGGGGCTCAAGAATCCATTCCCGCCGGCATCTTAGTATATGCCATTCCTTCCGTTCCTAGGAAATTCGACCTGAGGCGAAAAATCACTAGATGACAATCTGTATATATATAGGGAAAAGTATTTCTACATCAACTTTAGATAAGCTTATCTACAGCTGCCATCTTTAAATATGTTCTCCCGGGAGAACATAGTTATAACGTTAAAGTTGCTCTCTTTTTTCTCTCCTTAGTTACTAATCTGTCTGCTGACGTGGAGAGAGAGAAAAGAGCAACTTTAATGTTATAACTATGTTCTCCCGAGATAATATAGTTAAAAATGACAGCTGTAGATAAACTTATCTAAAGTGGCTGTAGAAATAATTTTCCATATATATATATGTATATATAGATATATATACATATATATATATATACATATATATATATACATATATATATATATATATATATATCTACATTCTATATGTATATCTATATATCTATATACATATGTAGATATATATATATATCTACATATGTATATAGATATATAGATATACATATAGAATGTAGATATATATATATATGTATAGATATATGTATATATAGATATATGTATATATCTATATATATATATGTATATATAGATATATATACATATATCTATATATATATATATATATATATATATAGATATATATACATATATCTATATATATATATATATATATCTATCTACATTCTATATGTATATCTATATATCTATATACATATGTACATATATATATATATATCTACATATAGGGGTGGTAAACGAGTCAGGGGCCTTTGGCTCGGCTCGTAAAGGCCTGAGCTCGTTTAATAAAAGCTCGTGTTGGAACCAGGTTTGGACTTGTATAAAAGCTCGTTTAATAAAAAGGCCTCAGGCTCTAATTTAGAAGCTCGGCCTTAGAGCCTCCCAGGCTAACCTAGTATATAAATATTTATTTATATTTTTTATACTACTTGTAATAACTCTCTATTTCATCAATTTATTTCACCCCATTTTATTGGTTTAACAAACATTTTGAATGATTTTGTTCTATATTATGCTATTTGGATATATATTGAATTTATGTATATTTATGGAATTACTAGTGTTGTTCCATATTATCCTTCATCCTCCTTCACACAAACAAACCCACAAAAATTCATTCGTTCCACTATGCACTGCTTGTTTGTGTCAATTTATTTATTTTTTTATTTTTTTATTTTTGTTTGCACTTTTTTTATAACGGGCTAAGATAATATAACCTGTTATCTACCTTCTCTCACTTTAATTTTTTTTTATTGTAGACTTTATAAATTATTGCTGCAAATTGGAAGCTAAGGTTTCTATATGGAAATTTATTTTTTGTGGAATTCTGTTATCTTATTTTTATTCTTTAACTTGCTAACAGGCTAAGACAGGCTTCACACAGGCTTTTATTTTTTGTAAATAAACCAGGCCACATGCCAATATTATATTCGTGACAGGTAACAGGCTAAGGCCAATCGAACACGTTTAAATACAGGCTTGGCCCGTTAAGATCAAAGCTCGGCTCGGCTCGGCCCGTTAACACCCTATATCTAGAGGTAGATTGCAGACAAAGAAAATCCAATGATTAGATATGGTTAAACTTTAATAAAATCAAATAAAATTTTCCAACTAAGTAATTATTACATTTTATAAAAAAACTAACTGATTAATCGTCATCTAGATAAAAAATTTAAGCATTATTGGGATGCCTACACATTTTTCTGCCTTATTATTAATATTGGATAGGATCAACTTACACCGGTATAAGAATAATAAATCTTACATCAAATCTTAACCGTTGATTTTCGTGCATTCAATGGTTGAGATTTATTGGGAATTAAAAATTATTAATGAGTGAGACCTAATAAATCTTAATCGTTATATGCAGAAAATCAATGGTTAAGATTTAGTGTAAGACTTATTATTCTTATACCGGTGTAAGATGATCTTGTCCCTATTAATATATATATAATTTTACTATTTATTTATTTATTTTTATTTTTTATTTATGGCGTTGTTCTTCTAAGCGAGAGAAGGAAAATTAGCTGCGTTGTTCTCCCAGGATACAAAATTTTCTTTGGCTGCTGCTCAGTGAAAGCCTCCTAACGAACCAAAGAAGGAAAATTAGACATATGTCAGATTCAGATTCTTGCCCCAGATGTAGATCCTGGTCAGAGGATTGCCTCCACGCACTAAGAGACCGTGGGTGGGTCCAATTAATCTGGAAGAAGCTAATTAAACCAGACAAGCTGCCTAATTTCAACAATTTGCAGCTAAAGGATTGGGTGACCCTGAATGTGCAGCCGAAGAAAAGCTTTCTGGAGGGTGATACAGGTAACCTTATGTTTGGTATTGTATGCTGGTACATTTGGAGAGAAAGGAATACTTTGGTGTTTGAAAATAGGAGTAGTAGTCAGGATAAATTGGTTAGAGCCTCTACTGTTTTCCTTTTGAATTTTCTGGATGCAAGAAATACTTACAATAAAGCTGGTTTGTTGGAAAAGCATAAGACTGAGATTCTCATCAGATGGGTGTACCCACTCCCTGGATGGGCAAAAATGAACACGAATGGATCTGCTTTGAGACACAACAGAAGCAGCGGCTGTGGTGGAGTCCTACGGGATGACACGGGACGGTGGATCATGGGTTTTGCAAAAAATTTAGGAGATGGAAGCTCTTATGGGGAATTTTCCTGGGCTTACAAGTTTCGTGGAATCAAGGCATCAAACTATTGGTGTTGGAAAGTGACTCTCAGGTGGCTTTAAAGTTGGTTGATGAAGGCTGCTCTTCTAACCATCCCCTAGCTAGCCTGGTGAATAGAATTAAAGGCATGCTCAGCCAAGGTTGGCAGGTGGTGCTATCACATGTTTATAGAGAAGGTAATGACATAGCAGACTGGCTTGCGGACCTTGCTCACGATTTTGATTGGGACATACAACTATTTTCTTCTCCTCTGGAAGGTTGTTTAGATCTGTTAAGTAGGGACAATAGGGGCATTGCATGGCCCCGTATAGTTTCCTAGTAGTAGTGTAGTTTGTTTTTATTTCCCTTGTATCCAAAAAAAAAATTAAAAAATTTATACAAGTTCTTCTTAAATGGCGCTTTTTGCGCCAACGTAAAGCACTGTGATGCTTTTTGCGCCATTATTATAAGGCATCATGGCACCTTGTTCATGTACCTTTTTTTGTAATATTACATTAGATCCCACCATTTGAAGAGATAAAAAAAGAAAGAGACAAAAAGTAGAAAGTCATTCATTTAGATATCATCCAATGGTACAAAAGTGACAATAAAGATAAGAGTATTAAACTGATAGACAATATACGGGTAGTATATTTTTACTACTCATTTTTTCTACTACCATTTCACTAATACTCTAATAACCATTGAATTAGAGGAAAGTTGAAATGAAGAGAGAAAAAAAAATAACTTTTGAATCCAATGATGATTAAAGTGGTAGTGGGGTGGTAGTAGAAAAAATGGGTAATTTATAGGAATATCCTACCCCGACAAGATAACCCTTTTAACTTTTTTTTTTTTTTTGTAAGCAGATAAACCTTTTCACTTTATCCAAAGACAAATCAGACTATTTGTGTTACAAAGAAAAATAAGTTTTTTTTTTTTTTTTAGCAAAATAAGTTTTTTTTATTTGCAAAGAAAAATAAGCTTATGCATCAATTAATATGTACAAATTATTTTCAAAAAAGTGTACAAATTATAGGATGACTCTTCAACGAAAATATATGTCTATAAGTTAATAATCATTCAAATGAATTTGAAAATATATGTATGATAATGATTTTATTTGCATTTTGAGGCGATTCAAACTGCCTCTAAATGCTTATTTTAATTTTTTTCATAAACAACCTCCTTACCATCGTCGAGAGGCAAAATGTGACACTATGAGGTAGTTATATTAACTGCCTTCAAATCAGTTTAATCGCCTTTAAATAGTTAAAATTATATAAATTTTTAATTTTTAATATTAAAATTGTTATTTTTAAAAGTTAATATAATTTTTATTTTTAATAATTTTCTACTGTGATTAGTTAATATAATTTTTAAAAAAAAATTATTTTTAAAAGTTAATAGAATTTTTATTAGTTGAATATAAACAACTATCTAATTGAATTTTGTATATGTGTGTGTTTGTGTGAGTTGTTATATAGAAGGGAATGGATAAGGAGAAACAACGGTCATCCAATGTGTTTTCAAAGTGAAGGTGAGATGATTTTTTTCGATGTGCAACAGCTATCTTTGAAAATTTATAAATAACATCATATTATTCAACTTAAAAATCTGAACAGTCAAATTAAAGTATTACAAGAAAAGAACACACTGACCAGATTTGAGGACGATCTAATGGCTAAACAACGAGATCTCCCTCTTTGAATCTCACTGTCCAATAGACCATGAACCGCCTCTAAATATGTTTTGGAGGCATTTATTTTAACCACCTATAATGTACATTTTGAGGTGGTTGACATGAAATCGCCTCTAATGTGTACTAGAGGCGATTAAAATAACCACCTCCATTTACCATTCAGAGATATTTACATTAAAATCACTTCTAATTGCTACATTTAGAGACACTTATATCTCAACTGCCTCTAAATGATCAATATGAGCGATTACGTCTAATATACATTTGGAGATGGTTACGGTTTAACCGCCTCTAAATGTAGCAATTAGAGGCGGTTTTGCTGTAACCGTCTCTAAATGGTAAATGGGGGCGATTATTTTAACTACCTCTAATATACATTTGGAGGCAGTTTCACATCAACCGTCTTGAATCAATTGAACCGCCGGTAAAATCACCTATATATCTCAATTGGAGGCGGTTTAAGGAAATCCACATCAGTTAATCAGCCTCCAAATACCAATTTTCTTGTAGTGATTAAATAAAGTTTATAACAATATTAGTGTGTAACTGGATTAAATTTTGTAAACCGTGTAAAATAATTTTACATTAAAGGATTTATATACTCTAAATAATAATATTTGGGTTAAAATCAATTTACATGAGTATAACTGCATGTTTTGAAGTTTTATTTTAGCTTCTCTTTTCCTTATAAGAAAAATCTTAGTCATATAAAGTGGTTGGAGGAGGGTGATCATCGAAAGTGACTTTGTAACAGTAGTCACGTGACTTACCAATAGGGGTGAGCTGCTGTGAGTCTCCTCCCGTGACTCGCATATGGGCATGAATGAACAGAGAGTAGTTTGTGAAGGTAAAACACACGTATAAAGAAGGAAATTGTTGTGTGAATTGACTCTCAAATCTTTCTTTGGTTAATTTGACATATGACGACTTTAGTTTGTCCTCGACCCCTGGTATTTATTTATTGTACTTAGCTGATCTCTGTGATTTTGGTAGATCTCGGTGTATTTCTTATTATTAGTCTGCTTGGGGTCTGTCCCCAACCAGGATACCAAAAAACAAAAAAACTTAGTCAAATTAAACATGTTCTTACAAAAGCTTTTATTATAAAAAAAAAGATTTTTGTTATAATGAAAAAAGAAACTAAAGCAAAGTTCCAAAAGGAGCTTTTGTTAAGAAATATACTAATATTTTATAATTCTCATATTTATTTTTCAGTTTTACCTTTAATCTAAATTTGAATTTACTATTTTTATTATTTACCCAAATAATTTGTTAATAATTTATCCTATTAACAAATTATTTCACATTCTCTCCTTCAAAATTCGTAGAACAACTTTATATAATCACATAATAGCTTTTAGCTTTTTAAAAAAAACTTTAACTTAAAAATAACTTTTAACTTCAAAAAATATGCCAAACAGCTCTAAAAATAATAAGTTGTACACTTAATTTTAATTGTTGATCTACGTGTCTCTAATGAATTTCATTTATTGAGTTATAATCATTAAATAATTATTAATTTATAATAAATGAGAGTTGCCATATACTTAAATGTCTTGTTGTAATAATAAATACCCGGTTTAATTTATTGTTTTTAATAACGAAGTAAAATCTATTCAAACACTAACATAAAAGCAAGAATAGCATGAGTGGATTTTAAGTCAAACAGCACGCTCATGAGATTTTGCATAAATACATTGGGACAGTTACCATATTATCATTTTGTGATTACAAAATAATAATAATAATAATTAAAATATACTAAAAAAATTCAGGAAAAAGAAAAAAGTGCGTATCATTTTAAAAGATATAAAGTTGTGTCATTTTAAGTGAAAGAAAGATATAGATAAATCATGATAGAGAGTTGATAAAAAAATATAAAGTTGTGGATCCCACCTCTTTGTGAGAATAAAATGACATAATTAGAGCTGTCAAAACGGGCCAGCCCGGTCCATTTAGCTCTAGCCCAAGTGGGTTAGGGCCAAAAAGCCCACAATGATATAGATCCACACAGGCCAAAGCCCTATGGGATAGGGCCAGCCCGTGGGCCTTCTGAATTTTTTACACTATTAAAATAGATCATGTTTTTTACGAAAAATCTACGTTGCAAACGACAAAAAAATGTGTCAATTTTTTTTTCGTTAGAATACTTTTCATTGAAAGGCGACGGAATTTCATCCGATGAAATCTTTTACAAAAATAATTTTTTTTTCAGAATTTTCAACCGAATTTAGTTTCCGTCAAAAGTTTTGGCGAAAATGATTTTTTAAATATTTTCGATAAAAAAATTCCACCAAAAGTTTTGACGGAAAAAAGAATTTCGTCAAAAATATCGACGAAATTATTTTCGTCAAAAT